>MU158761.1:1415469-1454727 GCA_015888305.1 Antheraea pernyi
ATATATATATATATGCAGAGCTTTTTGTACACGTTTATTGTATAACCAAGGGGATACAATTGTATATTGTTAACTCAGTCTGGTTGAAGAAATCCTTTAATGTTGTAATTGATTATAATTAGGAACATAATTCATTGTAACAACTATTATGTCTGTTACCCCTATTCATATAATTATATTTCTTTTCTTCATTTATTTTGAATAAATAAATAAATTTATACCAATATTTTGCATAAAAGAGTTAGTTTTTTTTTTTTATTGTAGCACGGTAAAATGACTGTCTGATGGTAGGCACAGTACAATCCAAAAACAATGGCGACCACCGAGTGACACACTATCCATCGCCGGTTGCCGCTGTCATGCCGGACTGCGAAAACCTGGATATGCACAGGCTGATCCCTAAATGCGACCTGCAGAAGCGAATCACTATGACGGGCTTTATCGCCATATACATGGCCTACCACCCCGCTTTCGCCATTGCCTCGTTCGTTATTCAGCAGGGTTGCACCACGTGCAGGTTGGCTTGGGCGTCTCAAGTCTTATGATGTTATTCGACTCCCCTTACACCCCAAATCTTTATCTGTTTTCCTTGTCACTCATGATACTGTCGAATACATTTTGCAATATTTAATATTTTAACCAAACCATAACTATAAAAATATTTTTAATGTTATAAACATAAATAAGCTGTGGTATTATTTAATAAAATCTATTCACACACCGTGTAATAATTCTAACTCGCGATGCGATATCCGAGCACAAAGGAGGTGACTCGGCGGGAGGTCGGCCCAATAATGTGTGCCTTCACCTAATGTGCCAGGTTTATCTTTAAAAAAAATGAATACCAAAGAACAATGAACACATTTTTGTGGGAACCCGCCCTTTTGGAAGCGACCTTCTTTGTTTGCCCGCGTAGGTGTTGATTTATATCGTTCACGACTTTTGTTCGTTTATTAAATTTTTCGAATTTAGAACTCATGCGAATTGACATTTCGTTTAATGTGTCACTTTAGAAAATTCCTGCCAGTATTTTTTTCTTTATTTAAATCAAGATATCGACTTTTTAGTCGTTTTTATTCTACGACATTTTATGGATTGATATTGGATAATCTTTTCTTCCGCCTATATCTGTCAGCGTCGGCAGTTACTTTTTGAAGTGAAGCTCCGAAAGGTAGGGAAAAATTTGCTTTACGCGTTAGACGTAAGGTAGGTATTTGTATGTATATGTAAGTATGTATAAATGCCTCTCTGGGTTTAGTAGTATATCTAAATGAGTAAATGTATAGTTAAGTATTTATACTAAGGGACTTCATATAGTATGTTTTTTATAAACATTCTCATATACCTATATATATATATATATATATATATATATATAATTTAATACATATGTAGCCTGCTGGGCATTTATAATGGTCTCTGGCCCTTTTGAAAAATGAACGACATATTTGATGTCAGACGGATGGATATATATTTTTTCTCGACAGACAAGTCCAACATTAAGTCTCGATTGCTAAGTCCGAGTTTGATTTTCACATATATATTACTATTTGACCCCCGCAACTTCGTCTGCATCGAATCGGTTATGTAATTATTTACGACATCGCATTAAAAACCTCAAAAATAACAGTATTTCTCCACTATTTAATGGATGTTATTATACATATAAACCTTCCTCTTCAATCACTCTATCTATTAAAAAACCGCATCAAAATCCGTTGCGTAGTTTTAAAGATTTAAGCATACATAGGGATATAGGGAGAGAGAAAGCGACTTTATTTTATACAATGTAGTGATATGAGCACGCCCCATAATTGGTGACCCCGACGTCTGTGATCGACGCTCCATCATTATCAAGCGATCACAATGTTTGCAGCACAACATCGAATGTCCAGACAACGGTGACTTCTACATTGTACCGACGTGATCTATAATAAATACCGACGTAAGCAAGGTCGCCCCAATACATATAGGCCAAAGAAAATTCTTCGGTGTGTATACTGATTCATGTACTGTTTTGTTTCATAATTTATAGATTTTAGCATTTGATCACAACCTCACCTGACATTAAATGCAACGTTGAAGACGTAAATACGCTAAACTTAATTAGAAGAAGAAGAAAGAAAATGTCTTTATTGCTGGATAATATCAAAACAAAGATGAACGTATGAACGTATGAAAGATGAACATATACATAGCTTATTAGATAATCCAACAAAGGCACCTCCATTCAGCATATACTGCAGCACAACTAGGGTGGTACTGCAACGCTGATTTTCAATGGAGACCCTAAGTAATGTAGTCGTGTAGTCGGTGTCTTGACAATAAATATAACAGAACTTATACATGTTACACATCCACGTGCCGCTTAGATCGATGACTAGGCGGTGACCCAGATTAACATCGCACGAGCCAAAAGAGCTAACACTGCAACACGTGCACCCGCTGCCCGCTGTTGCGACACCACCTAGCCACGAGGCGCTGAAGCACTTGCTCAGCATATTTAGTTTACGGCACTGAGGCATCGCGCCCAAGGAGGACACTTCGTAATCTAACATCGATCCGTCGTCACCTCTCTTAGTAATAATTTAACCATAGTTAAAATTGTAATTTTTAATTATATTAAGTATATATATAGTAAAGTGTTGCATTTTTTTGCACCCTTCGGCTGTAGCTTTCGTAATTTACATGTAAACAACTCACAACAACAAAAAGTAAACATCGAAAAAAAAGATACAAATTTTACAAAAAAAAAAGATACAAATATTACAAATATGCCTGTCCAAAAAGCTATTTACTACCTTGGTTGCACAATGACCACCATAAGCCTGAGAATAAAAAAAATAATAATAATACAAGCAAATACATATACAAATATATAAATATACAAATACATACATAGGTCAGTTTAAATTGTACGTCTACTAAATTGGAACCACTCATAAAATTAACGCTATTATTATTAGTTATTGCACCATCATTTCTATCTCATGGACATATATGATACAATACTGGACATATATATAGTCTTGTAAATTAAAAATATAAGTTCAAATAAACTTCTATTTAAATGTCCTTGTAGCTTGTACATTGTGAGTTTATAGGTAAACATATACCGTGGTATTACACAAAAGTTAAATACGTGTTAAATACTTGGTTTTAAAAAGTTTCCTAATAAATGCACCGCGCTCGGCCGAGGCAAGTTCGCGTTATCCTTTTTCACAAGTCTAGCCTGACGTAACCAAATCGAGACAAAGGAGCAAGATGGCGAACATTCAGCGACCGCCGTGCATTTAATGTTAGACTTTTTTAAAGCCAGGGTTCAGTACGTATTTAACTTTTTTGTAATAACAACGAATTTATTTATAATTGAATGATAAACATAAATTACACGAACTCGTAAAAAAGTTCATGTAACTTGTAACTAATGTGGCGATGCTTCGCAAAAAAAAATCAATTTGTTTCGTGTTCTGTGCAATCGATTCATGAAAACATCGAGGTCTAGAGGATTGAATATTCAAATATTGAACTCTTAAATTGTAATTAGCATTATTTTGAATTATTAATGATTGTATTATTTTTATCTAAATAGAAAAAGTCGTGTAAATTACGAAAACTCGTAAATAAGTCCATGTAACTTGTGGCGAGCCTCGCTAAAAAATAATAATTTTGTTCTTGTTCTGTGGAATCGATCCATGAAAACATCGAGGTCTGGAGGATCGATTATACAAATATCGAACTCTTAACTATTGAATGAGCTTAACTGCTTAATGCCTGTATTATTTTTATCTAAATAGAAAAAGTCGATTCACGATTTTATAGTGTCAGAGATTGATTCACTGGATCGATTCGATATTTAATATCGATTTTAAAAATCGATTAATTGATCCCAGACCGCCATCCCTACTCGTGAGCTAGTAAGCTTGTAGCATTTAATAAACAGGGCACTGGTATTTAGGACAAGTAAAGCATACATTTTACTTTGCATACCCTAAGTATATTGTTAGGTATTGAGCCCTATTTCATGTTGATAAAGTTCAGAGTGAATCGATTAATTTACCCACGACTATAATTGAGAATAATTCGCTTCAAATTCCGATATGTCTGAGCTCCCGAAGCCAACAACTAATATAAAATGAAACATCACAATGTAGGTCATCTTTAATAAAGGTGATATTATGTTTCTCTGATACTAGGCCAACGAAACTTCGAATATTTACTAATTAATAGTGAATTTAGTACGAATCTGGAGCCCGTAATCTATACTCGCCCGATACACTAATTAATCGCGTCCAAAATTAACAACAACAATGTTATTTGAATATTAATTAATATTTAATCAAAGGTTTGGAATAATAACATAATTTTTATACGAACTGTAGTGTTTTTGATGAAAAATAATAGATTTTGTCGGAACTTGATTTAGCCATTTTATTATATTTAACGTATTTACGTCATTGACATGTAAAAACACAAGACGCACAGTATTAAATAAGAGTAGCGACCAGAACCAGCCGCAAAAAGTCCCCAATGTACGTACGTGGTTATGCGATAAACTTTGCAAATTAAATCTTACCCGAATGGTTTAAAATTGTTTTCACAAGGACGCAAGCTACGTGAGTATATTTGAAATGACTGCATAATTCAAAATTATGCACTCATTTTTGTGTGCCGTCTGTGGAACGTTAAGTATGCATCTTGGGTTTTTGTATATCAATGGTTTTTTACTCATCGATTTATTTACGAATGTGGATATAACAACAGTTAACAGCCAGATGCATAATATAATAACAATATCAAAAAGGAGTAAACTAGACAGAAAACCTACAACGCTTTATCACATAGGTACAACTTACACTATCAATAATAATAACAAATTACAAAGGAGACAAAGAAAAAAAAAACATAAAAGGTGTGTGTGCGATTCACACACGATAGAAGTGAACCTTGAGTAAATCGGCAAAAGAATGAGATGAGTATATATAACAAGGGTAGGATAATTACAATCTCAATTGTATGATTCACAAACGAATATATGTATGAATATCATAGAATAGTTTAGCTTGGTCAGATCCGGTATTTTGGTAACAGCCCAAACCGAGTTGTGCCGTGCACCCTTGAGCTAGTTGCTTGAATAAAATCGACTGAGTGCCTTAAGCGCTCGCCTTAGTAGTCCGGTGAAGCTGTAAAGGCCTTGCCAGGTCAAAAGCGTAGTTAATTCGAAAAAAAAGTCTCTTAGACCGCCTCGTCTGTGTCAAAACATTGTCTGCATGTCTGATCGCTCAATATCGCCTTCACAACACATCGACGCAAATACTCGAGGGTTGCCACCTTTTTTGTTGCAATTAAAGTACATTGGTAAGAGAAAAAAAAGTACTTATTATCAGAATAAAGTACAATTTATTTTTCATTATTTTTGCTTTTACATCAAAATAGTATCTGTAAAAAAAAAATTGCACACCATCTTTTCAGTCTATATTTAACTTAAAATAAATAAGTAACTCATTTTTAATCAAATTCACAGACGCTTTATTCCAATTCTGGCCTAGAAATCGAATCATGCAAAATAAAGTATTTTTGTGTACTTTATTGTTCTCATAGAGTACAATTATCTGAAATAACGTACAATACTTTATTATATGGCAACCCTAAACATCACGTATACAAAATTTCATAAAAATCGGTCGACCTGTTTTAAATACATTTCCATAATGAATCGAATCCATCCATACAACGTGCAGACGGACGAGAAAACATTTTAATGACTTATCCAAGATTACTGACCTTGATGATTCTATTTACAATAAACAAGTTTCTGAGAATAGGATCCCATCAAAAACATAATTGTTAACTCTGCCCTCCCAATATATTTGATAAATTAATGTATGTCCGCAAAAACTTAGATATACGGGATCTAGTAAAAGACCAAGACAATCTAAATACTAGAAACAAGAAACAGCAACAAATTAGTCAGGCTACAGGCTCACTAAGTCCAAAAACAGTTTTTTATGTAATAGTGTTAGGTTTTATAACAAAGTCCCAAAACACATTACCGATTTGCCGGATAGTGAGTTCAAGAACCATGTCAAGCGGGTTTTAATATCTAAAAGCTATTATAGGGTGGATCTATATGTGAACGATCGTGACGTCTGGTAATGGCGCCCCTCTCTGTGCATCAACTAATAATGAATGTAATTATTTATGTTTTGTAAAAATATATAACATAAAGAGATAAACCAGATCGAGATTCTTGCCGGTTCTTCTCGAACACTGGGTTGTTTTCCGAACCGGTGGTAGCTTTGTCGTCCATAAACGCCCTCTCATGGCCTAAATTGAATAAAAGATATTTTTATTTAATTTGATTATCGTTTGAATAAAATAAATCAAAGTGTGATGTAATTTTATAATTATTTTTAAATCCATTTGTGTTTACTGTAGGCATACTTTTGCTTCGTTCGTTGGTCGATTAATTATGGAGACTGAACGTGCATTGAAAGCGGAATCCGTTGGGCATAAAGTCCCGTTTTAATTAGGTACAGGTGTCGATTGTCACTGTTTCATTCGATACACGTACATGTGTTTACGAAAACAAAATTTTGTCAATGCAAAGTTTTGTTATGATTATAATAAGTCGATACCCGATGACAACGATTTTGTAAAAGAAGAAAGAAAGAATGAAAGAGAGTAAATGCTTTATAAAAACCCTCAAAAATGTCCAGAATGCTATTTGAGAAATGAGATTTTTTGACAAAACACGTCTCAGTTATTCAATTTTTAAACTATACTAACTTGAAAAAAAACCTTTAACTATTTGTTTTTGGGTTTAGACAAAAATATTAAAATATAGTGGATGGGATGAAATGAAATAGAAATCAGGCAAATAGAAAGAGGTCGGTTTTAATACTAGTCGATTTGACTTGGTATGCCCTGTATGCCTTTATATAAGTATGATTCAAGTTTGCCGTTTGAGGTTTAGGGTTCCAGGGATCTCAGGGTGGATGGGGATCTCAGGGTGGCTGAGGCGGATGAGGAGTAAACCTCGGTAAAAAATCAAAGGTGGGGTGGCGGCGGAGCGGCTTAGCCTTTCCGCTGCCAGCCGAACCCAGGGGGGAAGGGGCGGGGGCCCTGACCTCCCATTGCACGGGTCCGGCGGGCTGGGAGGCGGTCATGTGACCGGACTGCCTCAGTTGGGTGTGGCGTGGGAAACGCCAGCCGCCGGGGGTGTACCGGAGCTTGCTAACGCAACCCCGAGACACCCCCATGGTGCGGCGTAGGTTACCGTGGAGTTTTTTAGTCGATTGGAGGTCGACTCAGCTCAGGTCTTCCCCTGGGGACCTGGCAATGTCTGTGCAAGAGGGTTCTCCGCGTAAAAAAAAAAGGGTTCCATAAATAATATTTCTATTAAATAAGGAAAGAAATGTAGATAAATATATCAAACAAAAAATAAATGAGCACGGAATTCAAATCATAGCTAGGGTTGCCAATATTTTTTCCGTTTTTTAACTCAATCTAATATTATCTTAAATTAAGTTGTAAATATATAGTACTATAATATGGTAAGATGATTTGGTATTCGGACATTGCGTCGAAAGACATAGGTTCGAATCTTACAACTGACCTAAGCTCTTGATGAAGAAAAATGTCGCTTTAAAACTATAGCATAGTGGTAGGGTTTTTTCTTTCCATCAAGTCCAAATCTGGACCAAGGATTGGTAGATGTTTTCCAGCTGTTGAACGTGAGAGACAGTACTCTTATAGAGGGATAAATAGGATGCTCGAAATGCTTGTCTTATGCCATCGCGAGATCTACGTCGCTTTCAGAATATCTACCTGAATCTAGAAATCGAGGACAATAGATAGTTCTATAAATTCTAATCGTCATCATCATCATCAGCCTGTAAGAGACCCACTGCAGGGCCATAAGCCTCTTCCCGAAGGAAGTTATGAGCGTAATCACCACGCCAGCACACGACGTATTGGCGATTTCAAACTCTGAGAAATCCATAATTATATGTTTTCCCACATACAGTAGTACTACAAGAACCTTTCTCAGGTTCTGGTTTCCCTCACGATGTCTTCCTTCACCGTCAGCCGATGATAGTGTTACCAATTTAACTTAGTAAAAAACTTAATGATATTCCACCGGTCAAACCACTACATCACCACGATTTTAACTAATATGATTGGCAACCCTAGTTATAAAACAGCTTCCAAATACTACAAACAGCTTTCAAATATTAGAAGTAATCCAAGCAAACATGAATGTTGATATAACTTCTGCGGAGGAAATTACGTGTCGAGTTATATCGTCCTGTGTATATAGCAACGACGTGGTTAGTTCTTAAGTTATATGCACTAACTTTGTCCACTGAATAGATGTAGTCGGTCTGTTACTACACTGTCCTAAACATATATAAGATTTTTCTAGAAATGCTGTAAACTAGCATGTTATTGGATCATAAAATGTAACCATGTCTGATGCTGCTTATGTTAGCTATCTATTTCTACTTTTGAAAGGATATTTTTCCATATATCTGTCTTTATTGGTGAACCCAAGATTCATAAAATGCAAAATTGAATTTAATTTTAAAAACTCGTACATTCTATGTTATTCAGTCACATATATGTCTTCGAATTAGTAGTCCGGTGAAGCTGTTAAGACCTTGCTTGGTCAATAGCGTAGTCAGTTCGAAAAAAAAGTCTTCGAATACCGATGCTTAAAATGTATTGCTTAAAAATATACTATCGGTATCTTAACTCTACCCTCCCAATACATTCTTGATAATTTAATGTATGTCTGTAAAAAGTGCATTTTGTAAAAGACCGGCATGATCTAAATACTGGAAACTTTAACAAACTGGTCGATGTTTCACACAGAAAAACCAGTAATAGCTTTTTTAAGTAATAGTGTTAGGATTTACAATAAAGTCCCAAAGCATGTTACCGATTTGCTTGACCGTAAGTTTAAGCGCCATGTCAAGCAGGTTTTGTATCATAAGGCTATTGACTCCTCTCTGTGCATCCACTAAAAACGATTGTATGATGTATTGAAAATATATAGGTATGTTAAAATGATGTACCCAATCGAGTTACTTGCCGGTTCTTCTCGATGACTGGGTTGTTTTCCGAACCGGTGGTAGTTTTGACGTTCATGCGTGCCTTCTTAGGGCCTAAACTGAATAAAGTATTTTTGATATGATCTGCATGCAACATATAGCATTATGAATCCTTAGATACCAAAAGTAATTCTATTCTTATTTCATCGAATAAATTCACGTGAAAACCAATAGTAAAATATGTCGCAGTCACTTTGATAAAGATATGTTGTCGCGGACATTTTTTACAATTCCAACGTACACGAAAAAACACTCGCTTTAATAAACTAAGGGAATGCACGCAAGGGAAGATATTGCTTGAGTTCTTTAGAACTTTCTTTGCTCGTTTAATATATTTTATTTATTCTAAGAAATCCACAGCTCTGAATTCTCGTATACAAATTAAAATTAAAAAAAAATGTAGATAATCTAACGATTTCACTATAATAGATATGGAGTATTACTACCTAGATAACACAACAAAAAAATCGATGTAAAGCAAATGCTTTCAATGTTTATTATGTCTAACTTTAAAATTACCTTACCTTACTTTATACATAATTAATCTAATATGTAAAAATCTCATGTCACGGTATTTGTGGCCGAACTCCTCCGAAAAGGCTGGACCGATTTTTATGAAATTTTAAATGTATATTTCGTAGGTATGAGAATAGATCGTAAATTTATATTTTGTACCTCTACGTGATTAGGGTGTCGCTAGCCAGAATGTTATTTTTCACCGTTTATTTTTTTTATGTACCATATTTGTTATTTTTTCAAACTGAATATATATATTTTCTTTTATCTATTACAAGCGGGCCCGGCAGACGTTTTCCCGCCCTGATTATAAAAAAAATCTTGACAAATTATATACCAAAATGTTCCTCACTTTCCGCCCTGAGTATAAAAAAAATCTTGACAAATTATAAACCAAAATGTTCCTTACTTTATCTACTGGTTAAAACGGCATGCAAATCCGTTTGGTAGTTTTTATATAACCAAGGCGAGACAACGTCTGCCGTGACCACTAGTTTAACTATATTTCACAAAATATTATTATGAGCTAGTCTAACATATCTTTTTACTCGCAATTCTCAACGATAGTATGGAATTTCTTAGAAAAAAACAACAAATCCACTTTACGTAAAATGGACGCTATCTGCATCAATTCGAAGGTAATTTAAAAAAGAAATGTTGACTTACTTTTTAATCCCGGGAGGCGCTCATCTAATCTCATAAAGAATCTCCCAGGTACAGGAAGTGACTTCTCGCGACCTCCCTTTTTATGCGACGTAATTTATTTTGTCTGTCAACAATTCCTGAGTAACTTTAACTCCGCGTCATATTTTGTTGTAATTCTAAATTGTTTTCTTTTGTTAATTATTATTTCCATTGTTTGTTTTTTTTGTATATGTTTAAAATCGAATAGATATATGAACGAAGCCGCGACCAAATCGAGTATTAATCGTTATCCAATTAAAAACCTTAGTTATGATATAAAAAAACCCAAGATGCACACTTAACGTCTCACAGCTGGCACATAAAACTGAGTCCATAATTTTGGAATACGCAGTCTTTTCAAATAGTCTCGCGTCGTTTGCGTCCTTGTTATAACAACTTCAAATCATTCAGGTAAGGTTGAATTTGCAAAATCATAAGTTTATCGCATAACTATAACCACGTATGTATATTGCCGAGTTTTTGCGGCCGGTTTTGAGCCCTATTTTTATTCGAGACTGTGTGTCTTGGGTTTTTATATAGCAATGTATGTACATTAAAGTTATTTTTACAGCAACTTTGCCATTAAATATATTTGAAGACAGGGGCCGTTCAAATGTTACGTCATCATCATCTTCTTACCCTTATCCCACCTAAGTAGGTGGATCCGGCACAACATGTTTTTCTTTTCCACTCTCGCCTATCAGATGTCATCTCATGTCAGTATTCACACCTTTCACATATATATCATTTTTCACACAATCCATCCATGCTTCATTTGGTTTTCCTCTACTTCTATATCCATTAACCATCATACTCAAAGCTTTTCTAGTTACATGGTCTTCGGCTCTCCCCATGACATGCCCATACCATTCTAACCTATTACTCCTCGACTTCTCTATCACTGGTGTTATTTTCAAAAGTCCTCTGACATATTCATTCCTAATCTTATCCATTCTAATTACACACATCCTTAGTGTTCGCATCTCTGCCACATGTAGTTTTCTCACATCCGTCTCTCTCGTCGTCCAGCACTCAGATACGTGCAACATGACTGGTCCTATAATAGTTTTATACACCTTCCCCTAAACATAGTTTTTGTAATTTCTGACCGTCCCCATCAGAAAAAGAAAGCAATGCTCGTACTCTCCCCATGCTTACACAAACATTTATATGTGTTTTTTAATTTGTTTTGGTTTCGTTATTGCTTCATGAGCTGCAGTTAAAAAGTATAAAAATAAGGAAAATATAGTCTACAGAGGAATTAACTTATAGTGGTACGGTAGTAGGTCGATGGTAGCCCAGTGGATAAGATCGCGCGTCTTACATATCCAGATATCCCACCTCTAAAGGCGCTTTCAGTTTAGACGATTTGTATCGGAGTGCTGCCGTACGGTCGATACACCAATTCGCCTGTATTCTAGTGATCTCCACTAATTCTTGCATTCAATTGAATCATGTATTCAGACAAGGAAGCGTTATTGTAGGAGCTGGTCTTGTTTAATTAAATGGAATAGAGAAATAAATGATTACCTGGATAATTCTTTTCATTTGTATTTTTATTTTTAAGATTTGGGATAATTTATTTACATACACCTTCCTGTCTTTTTATCTGTATACAATTAAAATAATAACAATATTTTGAGTGTCATACAGCGGGCCAGACTTGCATTTCGTATATACATTTTTCTATTTTTGTGTCATCTATAGTAAGAAAGTAGGCAGAACTATTTATTTTACAAAATGCAAAACGCGATGTGCCTTCCTCACTAGTAAATCAAGAAAGAGGCACATCGCGATCGCGTTGATGCCGTCCTACCAACGGACGTACGCCGGACTGCTATCGCCCGTTCTCGATTCGACACATTTTGTATGAAAAACATAACCGCCCGTGTGCAGTGCGCTAACCGCCCGCTTTCGCTGCCGCTGCCTGCTTTCGCGCGGCAGCACTTCGATACCAACCGATTAGATAGAAAACGCCATTATGTCATAAAAAGTAAGCAAATCAAAGACACTCCCTACCCCCCTCTAGTATTTACATAATACTTTACCCATTTACAAGTTAAAATTAATTAAAAAAAAGTTGTTTGAAAATTCTTACGTAGAGTCTGTAATTTTGATGAACTGTATACATTAAAGTACTAAAGAATGGATCTAAATCTATTGTATATTTACGACGCCCATATTATTTATTCAACTCATGCGAAATCGAAGCGGGTCGCTAGTCTCATATCCCATTTTCATATAAATAAATTCCAACATCCGAAATTTAACACAGATATTGAATATTTTAGTACATTATCTGACTAGGAGATTTTAAAAGTTATAATTGAGTATTGTACGCTTGCCAGGAAAATATTGAATTTACGTTATCTGGCATAAAGTCGGTCATGTGGAAAGCGGAACGCCGATTGGATGGAGTGGTCCTGTGGTCGTTACTCTTTGTAGCGGTTTTAAAACCTCATCTATATATTTTATACAAGGACGTATAATTTATATATTTTTTAATTAGAAATTTATTAATTAGTGATCATCATGTGCATTGGCGTATTTTAATGTTTTAACATGAAACTTTTAACTAAAAAACCGTAACTCACAACTTGTTGGTTATTTGCAATATATTTATTTAATTACTCATAAGTTTTATATTGTAATTTGACAAGGACGAGTTGCGGTTGCTTAATAGTAATCGTAGACATTGTCGTTATGCATTAGAAACTATCGGGGTACGTGACCATAGACACATCACCTGTAGCTAGTAGAGCCACGCTGAAGCTATTACTGGTTTCAGTATGAATGGGCCGGCTCACCCGGGGTACTACCATCCGACCCACAGAAGCACCGACGTGAAGTAATAGTGCTTGAATTGTTGCGTTTCGTTCGGTGTAGTCCGGTGAAGCTGTTAAGACCGTAGTCCGGTGAAGCTGTTAAGACCTTGCTTGGTCAATAGCGTAGTCAGTTAGAAAAAAAAAAAAATTAATAGTACCTACAAAGGTACTATCGGTCGGACATTATTTTTTGTTTCTCAGTCATCTTACGTTAAAGTTCAAATAGATGTTCCTATAAGTAATTATAAATTCGTTCGGTCAGTGGGAGCTCCGGAAGAACACCTCCCCTCCCCCTTTCCCTATTCCCCGCTCCCCCAAACACAGGTTGGCAACGCTCTTACGACTCCCCTGGTGTTGCAAGTGTCTATGGACGGTGACTTAACATCAGGTGACCCAACTGTTCGTTTGCATGATATAAAACAAAAATTAAATTATGCCACGGTTTTTACGAGTGACCCCAGCGCCGATTTAGGTGGTAGTGATTAATAATTAAGTATAAAGAGTTCAGTATTTTAAGTTTGCTCTTCCAATACATTCTTGATAATCTAATGTATGTTCGCAAAAACATAGTAAGAGACCGATGTAATTTTAAGTAATACCGTTTTTTAGGTTTTTTTTTTTTTTTTTATGTCGTAGGTGGCAAACGAACAGGTGGGTCACCTGCTGTTAAGTGATCACCACCATCCATGCACACTAACAACCCCAGAGGAGTCGTAAGTGCGTTGCCATCTTTCGGAGGGAAGGGTTAGGGGAGGGAAAAGGAGAGGAGAGGAGAGGGGAGGGGAGATGGGTCTCCGGCGCTCTCACTGACCGAACGAAACGCAACAATGCAAGCACTGTTACTTCACGTCGGTTTTCTATGAGAGGGTGGTACTACCCCGGGCGAGCCGACCCATTCATGCTGAAACCAATAATAGTTTCAGCGTGGCTCTACCACCATAAGAACAAACAGGTTTTACAACAAAGCCCCAGAGGCTCTATTAAAATGGACCAATACATATGTAAACGATGGTTGTCTTCTTTTTGCCCTTATCCCATGTAAGTAGGGTCGGCACAACATGTTTTACTCTTCCACTCTTCTCTTTCAGATGTCATCTCAGTATTCACACCTTTTATACACATATCATTTTTCACACAATCCATCCATACCTTTTTCGGTCTTCCTCTACTCCTATAGCCGTCAATCTTCATACTTCAATATTTTCTGGTTACATGATTTTCAAGTTTCATATTATGCTCGTACTATGGTAGCCTATTGCTTCTCCTATTACGTATTTGATGGTGGTAGAGCCACGGTGAATCTATTACTGGTTTGAGCATGAATGGGTCGGCTCGTCCGGGGTAGTACCACCCTCTCACAGAAAACCGACGTGTAGTAACAGTGCTTGCATTGTTGCGTTTCCTTCGGTCAGTGAGAGAGCCGGAGGCCCATCTCCCCTCTACTTTCCTCTCTCCTCTCCCTCTATCTCCCCTAACCCTTCCCCCAAAGGGTGGCAACGCACTTGCGACTCCTCTGTGTTGTTAGTGTCCATGGACGGTGGTGAACACTTAACATCAGGTGATCCGGTGAATCCTGTCCGTTTGCCATCTATGACATAAAAAAAAACGTAAAGATAGTTATCTCTGGAGTTATATTATGGAAAATAGATATCTCCATTACGCGACGTGTAAATATTAATATTAAGACCTCTGGTTTTGACAGGCGTCTTTTCTTACTTCTCCGAAGATATATCAATGCGATTTTTAAGAAAAAAAGATGTTTTTTTTTATCAGCTTGGTATGTAGCCTACATCTTAATAAGTCCCCTATTAGTATAGATATCGTCAATAAGGTACCGTATTTCCCGAGGTCAGCTCGAAGAAACAAATATTTCGTTTTGAGTTATATATGTAGATGAAATTTCAGACTTCCCGATGTTTAAAATCGTCGACAAGCCACGCGGGGTGGTAATTTACTACGCGCCTTCCCTCGTTGAAATCGGAAAGCTGAGGATAGCAGATTATTTACAACGTCGACAATAATAGATAAATATCTTAAGAAAACTTACCACCATCGTTTCTCTAAGTCATTTCAGTGACTAAGCGAAAAGTTACAGTTTCGATCATAAAGCACTGAATGGGCATTATAATTTCTCATTACGAAGCGGCTGGCCTGCCATTCAAGGCTTTTGTTCGGCCCGCTTCTTTCTTTATGATGTTTAATGACTTTAAAGAATTAATCATGGAATAAAATTGTCATCAGGCCTTTTTTGCTAATGAAAGGTCTGGTTATTTATATGTATAACTAGCGGGCACGGCAGACGTTGTCCCGCCCTGATTATAAAAAAATCCTTGCTAAATTATATACTAAAACCTTCCTCACGAATCATTTTATCGATGGCTGAAAACAGCATGAAAATCCGTTCAGTAGTTTTGGAGTTTGTCGCGAACAGACAGACAGACAGACGCGGTAGGGGACTTTGTTTTATACTATGTAATGAAATTGAATGTTGATATATAAATGTAAGGTTAGCAAACTTGTACACCATTTGGCAGAATATGTCCAGTTATTATGATTACACGACCAAAAGTACACATATTTTGTAGTCCTCTAAAAAATGGAAGTCCCGTTAATATTAATAACTTTGGAAGTGCTTCACAGTATTGTAAAACTCATTGCTAATTAGTGAAAAATACTTTATTACATATATGCCACGCGGTTAGTTATTTGGGACTCTAGCATCTTTATGAATGGTGGTAGAGCCACGCTGAAACTATTACAGGTTTTAGCATGAATGGGTCGGCTCGCCCGATGTAGTACCACCCTCTCACAGAAAATCGACGTGAAGTAACAGTACTTGCATTGTTGCGTTTCGTTCGGTCAGTGAAAGCGCCGGAGGCCCACCTCCCCTCCCCTCTCCTCTCCCTCTTCCTCCCCTAACCCTTCCCCCCAAAGGGTGGCAACGCACTTGCGACTCCTCTGATGTTGTTAGTGTCCATGGACGGTGGTGATCACCTAACAGCAGGTGACCCAACTGTTCGTTTGCCACCTATGACATACAAAAAAAATAGTAGTGCCCGTCACTTGGCCCGCGTTTAATTAGAACGTAAAGTTAGTAAGAATGCGATACCATATACTATGATTTGCTACAACGTAATAGCAAGTTATAGTAGTACGTTACGGGAAAAATAATTACTCAAATGTAACAATTTTACAATACTTAAATGAACTTTATTGCAAACAATATAACATCATCTTCTAAGAATTTATTTAAGAATTTTTTGGGCTAAATGCATTTTCCAGAATGGAGATACGGACATGATCATTGCGCCAGGCTACAACAGATTTTAAACCATGAGAAACTCAAAGTTCTAAATTATTTCCACATACAGTGGTACTACAAAAGAATTAATTCTTCAGGTGCAGGTTTTCTTACAACGTTTCCTTTATCTGTCAACCGATAATGTTAGCTATTTAAATTAGTATTTGGTTGTCATTATAGTCAATAGTCGTTTGTCAAAAACGATAATGTAAGTAAAAAGCTGTAGATATGTCATTAGCGCTTCGACAGCGCCTTGTTAAAACTTGGCTAACTAGCTTACTTTTGACGACTGCTAGCAATCCACCCGTATCTAAGCAACACATAACTATTTCTTTTTCACCACCGATATTATGAATACGCCAAAATGCCACCATACTTCTACATTTTATCTAAGACAGTGTGGCGTTACTATTTTACTGTGCGTTTGTCAAGTCATACGACCGCCATTATTTGATAATACGTAATATATATTTAAAAAAAAACAAAGACAGAAGTAGTACCAATACTACCACCTTACTTCCACATTTTATCTAAGACAGTGTGACGTTACTATTTTACTGTGCGTTTTCGTGCCATTTGTTTTGTCAGAATATCATATAGGTAACGTATCTTCTTCTTAGTAGTTAGTAGCTTCTTAGTTATAATACCATTGTTTGTCAAGTCATACGACCGTCATTATTTGATTATACGTAATATATATTAAAAAAACAAAGACAGAAGTAGTACCAATACTCACAATCTTTAATTTCATAAGATTTATAGCCAGCTTCCGAATGAAAAAGAACATCAATCAATCCGACAGTGAATTAATTTCGTTTCTTACGAGCAAAAAATCGCCCTCCATTGTGTTACTGAATCGTCCGAAAATACAATAATTAGTCGTCGCTAATAAAAGGTCCTTCGAGATTGATCCGTGCCATCAACTCTGCGGAAACCGGGTACCGTTTCCTTAAGATTAATGAGGCAAGGAGACGCTATATTGTCTTTCTATCGTAGCAAGTTATTCGCAGTGGGATAGGTACGATTACAAATGTTATAACAAAAAGGTGCAATGTTAATAACAATTGGTTGTCCAATCATTCGAAAATTGAAATTGTGAATAAAGAGAAATAGAACGACGAATTGCTTCAGGGTGGAAAAAGTACTGGGGATTCGAAGAAATAATGAAGAACAAAGAAATAAAAATAGATGTAAAGAAATAGGTATATTAATTACCCTGTCTAGTTTATGATTGTCAAACAATGTCATTAAGTAGAATAGATGAAGAAATCTTAGCGGTATATCAAAGAAAAATAGAAAGCAGTATGCTAAGATGTTTTTTTTTTTTTTTATAGTAGCACGGCAAAATGACTGCACTGTGCCTGATGGTAAGCATAGTACAATCCAAAAACAATGGCGACCACCGAGTGACATACTATCCATCGCCGGTCGCCACTGTCATGCCGGCCTGCGAAATGCTGGATATGCACAGGCTGATCCCGAAACGCGACCCGCAGAAGCGAATCACTATGACGGGCTTTTTCGCCATATACATGGTGGTTGCGACCCAGTCGGGTTGTAAAACCCTACCACCCCGCTTTCGCCATTGCCTCGTTCGTTATTCAGCAGGGTGCACCACGTGCAGGTGAGGTTGGCTTGAGTGTCTCAAGTGTTAGATGTTATTCGACACCCCTTACACCCCTAAAAGGCTTTAGATAGAATAACAAACGAAATAATATGAAAAAAACAAGAGTAGGAGATATTAGAAACAGAATAAAAACTCTAAAATAGAATTGAGCCGGTCATATCTATAGTTTACATGAAAACCAATGGACAAAGTGACAGCATGGATACCATGAGGACATAAAAAGAAAAACGAAGCTCAAAAAGAGATGGCATGATATTTTTAAAGAAAGCTGTAGGTGGGAAGGTTTAGATTAGCCTCAAGTAAAGACGAATGGAGAAGTTGGGGAGGCGCTGCTGCTGAGGTGAGTGCTACATTCTTAGGTAGAGTTACTAAAATTGGGAAACAAATAGACAGTATGAGATAATTCTTAAATAAAAAACTGTAATAGTAGTAATAGCATAGATTCTATTGTAGAAGGCTTTTGTATTTACTTATTTTTTGATGTAAAACATCTATAGGCGCAGGTTGAGTGAGTTCAAGAACCATGTCAAGCGGGTTTTAATATATAAAGGCTTATTATAGGGTGGATCAATACGTAAACGATTTTGACGTCTGGAAATGACGCCCCACTCTGTGCATCCACTAATAACGAATGTAAATATTTATGTTAGGTACCGTAAAAATATATGACATGAAAAGATAAACCTGATCGAGTTTCTTGCCGGTTCTTCTCGATGACTGGGCTGTTTTCCGAACCGGTAGTAGCTTTGACGTTCATAAGCGCCTTCTCAGGGCCTAAATTGAATAAAGGATATTTTGATTTTGATTTTTGAGACCTGATTGTTGGCGTGGCGAGCCGTGGCGACATAAAACACGAACTTTGCACTATTAACGAAATACCCAAAAACATTTGCAACCCTACCTAAATAAACATAAGATTCAAATTGTTTTATCATTCACTCATTATACTAGGTGTTACGCAGCACGCGCCGACGACCTAGCGCTCTCTGATAAATGCCGCCAAACACACCGCGCCTGGTTGAATTTTTGTATTTAATAAAAATGAATATTTATGTAATAAAAGAAATAAAAAGTAATTATTTTATGGAACGAATCTGTAATGTTCTGTAATCTTTTCATTATGCCATAGCTGATTCCTGTCGTAATCTGTTCTTTTAGGGATATAACTAAACAATTCCGATGTTTTACATCTGCCAGGCGTCCCGTGACGGCTTAATGTTTTTTTTCTTATTAATATCACCACAGGGACACCTTTATGAGCAGCATCTACAAGAATGGGCATAATAATTTAGTTAACTTAGTAGTAACATTTTAAATAAATAACAATCAATTGCTGAATATACTCTCATATGATCATCACTTCAGAACAGTTACATCTATTTAGCTAATTCTTGTTTTATTGTTAATAATGATTAGAACAAAGTTTGTATGCTTTTTTCTTTCTTTTTGTATCACATAGGAGGCAAACAAACAGGCACGTCACCTGATGTTAAGTGATCACCGCCGTCCATAGGCACTAGCAACACTAGCGTCGCAAGTGCATTGCAAGCCTGTGTTTGGAGGGTATATGGGAGGGGAGAGGCTCCACCGGAGCTTTCTATATGTAAGAAAATGTTTGTAAAACCACACGGAAAAGTAAAAAAAGATAGAGTTAAGAAATCTCCATATAAAAAATGAGTTAGTGAATGGTACAAAGGATAGTAAAGAGAACTTCGAAAATATAGAGAGAAATGACAGATTGATGTACATTTGTTTAGTTGCCAATTTATGACATGGTTTTAGTGTAATCGGAAGATTTGGACTCATATTCACCTTTTGTACACAGGGCCGGGCAGCAGTAGATAGTAAATAAGTTTCAAGTTTCGGTATTTTTTTTTTCGAACTGACTACTCTATTGACGCAGCAAGGTCTTAACAGCTTCACCGGGATACTAAGGCGAGCGCTTAAGGAACTCAGCCGATTTTATTTTGACAGCTAGCTCAAGGGTGCACGGCACACCTCGGCTTTGGCTGTTGCCTAATACATGCAATTCGCGATCTATCTGAGCTTTTTTTTTTTTACAAGGGGAAAATCCTACATGGATACCCTCACGCCGTCGGGGGCAGCGTGGGGGTATGTCAGACTCCTACTGACTAAAAACCCCCCGGTGTACCTCTGCCGCTATAGTCGGGGCGACCGGTCAAACTGACGCCTCCTCCTGCCCGTCCCCCGTTGGCGGAGACGGCCACTTTGAGGGTCTTGCTCACGGACCCTCTCCGCCGCCTCCTTCTGCGAGACGACTTCCTCGCAGAAGGAGGCCATTGCATTCCAGTTATCCTCACTACCGAGCATGGCTGCAACCACGCTCGGCAGTGAAAGATCTTGCCCTACCGCCGCAGCCAGAGTGCGACGTTGCTCCTCCCACGCAGCACACTCGGACAACAACTCTTATATATATTTCGTATCGGAAAACCTTCGGTATCACACTGTCTTTTACATCATTAACCAAGAATCATATATCCTTATCAGCTCGTATATGTGTACTGAAACAACTTAAAAAAATAGCCGAGTGTACCTAAAAAAACATGAAAGATGTTAGACACTTTTTAACAGAGTCACTGAACTCAAAGTCAAGTAGCCGGTACAAAACCACTTCACACTCCACGACATATCCTGTAAATCAGGGCACACTTGACAGTTTTCGAGATATCCTCACAGTTTTGCTCTCTTTCTACCTCTGCGCTACAGGTCTGAGTGCGAACGAGACGGAGAGTGCAGTTTCAAACGTTTTCGGCGTGGGTGATATCGGTTTGTACTTTGTAATTCGATATCCGTGTGTGGCTTGAAGTATAGCAGATAGTAGTGATGGGAATCGGACATTATTATCTATCGATAATCGATATTGTATTAAAATATTCGATATTGATAGAAAGAGGTATCGCCACACATTGGAACCGAAATGGTCTCGGACGGTCCCATTCCAGAGGCGTTTTCTTCCACGAACGATCCGATTGTGGAATGAGCTAGAGCATCGACATTAAATGATTGCCTAAGGCAAACGAACACGTAAAAAAATTTTTTTTTCATAAAATAATAAACCGCCTTCGTTGTGAAACACAAATAAGGCACTAAAAAGCGAAAAATTCAAAATTTTTAGTGCCTTATTTGTGTTTCACATCGAAGGCGGTTTATTATTTTTTGGAAAAAAAAAATATTTCTCCATTTTTAGTGTTCATAAATATATCTGGTTTCTAATGGGTATAATTCCTCCCCCTTTTTCGAAGTCGGTTAATAAATACATGCATTTGTTAAATATTGCAAAAAGTTTAAATTAGTTCTGTGGGGAACTTGAACACGTTCTTGTGTATTTGACATTTTTAAGCATCTATCTACTATATAGCACCTAAAAAAAATTAACTCAATAATTGAATTTTAAAAAGAAATTAAAAAATATTTATTTTAAGAAACTGCCATTTTCGTAACTCTCCTTTGGACTTTCTCGAGGTTGACGGGATTTTTCTCAAAATATAGGACGCGTAATGACAATTTTTCCCTACCGCACCAGAAGAGGATTCAACTCAAAAAACTATCGTATGCAAACTTTCCCATCACTAGCCCGTCACAGTCGCCTCCGCTGTTAATTTCAACTCAGCTACATCTCAATCGACAAAACCCACTGTATCTGTCGTAAGTTTGTTTAGTAATATGATATTGGATTGTCTTGTATTTTCTATTTTAGTGCGGATTAAAAGGCTTTACGTAATTTGATATTACTTTTCAAAATGCGTTTTATAAATCAATTTTGTTCGAAGAATTCTCCGTTGAGGGAGATTTTTTCTGATTTACCTTAGAGTGAATGGATAAAAAATATTTAATAAACACGTTGTAGGTCGTAGACTTTTGTGTTATCAGATGGTTGTCATTTAAAGGTTTTATATGATACTAGCTGACGGGGACACGCGTTACGTAGCTCAGTTACTACATTTTAAATTCAAATTATGATAAAGTATTTGGTAGTGCATAATAAAATAAACTGGAGTTTGCTTTGCTTCCGTCACCCCGGTTCCCAGGTCCATACACATGCACTAGTGCATGCAGGGCAGTAGTGGAGTTTTAGCCAGTAGGAGTCTGGCATAACCCTCTCTCACTTTCTCCACTTACAAAAAAAAAAAGGTAGTTAAATATATATATATAGGTGGTAGAGCCCCGCTGAAGCTACTACTGGTTTCAGCATGAATGGGTCGGCTCGTCCGGGGTACTACCACCCTCTCACAGAAACACCGACGTGAAGTAACAGTGCTTACATTGTTGCGTTTCGTTCGGTCAATTCGTTCGGGCTCCCCTTCCTTCTCCTCTCCCCCTGCTATCCTTTTCCTCAATCACAGTCTGGCAACGCACTTTCGACTCCCCTGGTGTTGTTAGTGTCTATGGACGATGGTGATCACATAAGATCAGGTGACCCACCTGTTCGTTAGCCAGTTATGAGATTAAAAAAAAAATAGATCTACTCGCAGTTTCCTACAACTTCATTTATTCTACCAATGTTATAAAATTCAAATAATGATTACATTTTGTTTTATTTTTTGTTAATAGCGCTGATATCTGAAACTAAAATTCATTTGAGCAAAAACCTTCCCATATTTTACAGCCTATTTATTGAAGAATGGGACATGCTGTATATTATCAAGCTATAAATAAACCTTAAGAGACGAGCAATTATGACAAAAAATTTACGTCAAGAATACCGTGAATGAGAATGAAAGAATAATCGCGGACTATCTCTCTGGTGCCGAAGAGAGAGAAAGGTCTAACTGTCAATGTCTATATCAGTGAAGTAATATGCAGTATTTAACTGTGTAAAAATTCTCGCTATTGAAACAAAAAATAAACTGTTTTTAAAATCAACATTAATAAGCGTTTCAATAGCTCGCTAATAAAACAAAAAAAACTGTATTTAAAATCAACATTAATAAGCGTTTCAATAGCTTTACAATAAAACCTCGGAGTTCCTCAAAAGTATTACCGACGACGTTTTATTTGCTGTTATAAAAAAAAAACCTAGTACTTATAACTAAGGGAATAAAGTCTAATTTATTGGCATTACAAAGTTTCCCGATAGCGATACCGTACATATTTTAATATAAAAACGAATATTTATTCGGTTACGAATTGTGGACACAATGGACCTCTGTGAGGCTTCCATTCATATGTCTGGAGGGATTTAAAAATTTGCAAACTGATCGATGACTTTTGTAGCTGAACAAATTGTACGACATCAAATAATTTATTATTGTTGTAAACATTTTTAACTTTATATTTCGGTTTTTATAGGGTATACTAGCTGTGCCCTCGACTCTGTCTGTCTGTCTGGAATCTAATGTAAAAAAAAACAATGACTAATAAAATCATCTAAATGCATTAAGTCCATTTACTTATCTACTTTTCTCTCGTACTTAAGTCACGTCGTCATAATTTTTTTTAATAGTAGCACGGCAAAGTGACTGCACTATGCCTGATGGTAAGCACAGTACAATCCAAAAACAATGGCGACCACCGAGTGACACATTATTCATCCCCGGTCGCCGCTGTCATGCCAGCCTGCGAAAAGCTGGTTACGCACAGGCTGATCCCGAAACGCGACCCGCAGAAGCGAATCACTATGACGGGCTTTTTAGCCATATACATGGTGGTTGCCCAGTCAGGCTGTGAAACCCTACCACCCCGCTTTCGCCATTGCCACGTTCGTTATTCAGTAGGGTGCACCACGTGCAGGTGAGGTGGGCTTGGGTGTCTCAAATCTTATGATGTTATTCGACACCACTTACACCCCGATACAATAACTTTTGATAGAGTGGACCAATTTTAATGAAACGAAGACTAAACATTACTCGGGGTTATGTTTTATGATTTGAAATGAAGCGGTTAGCGGTTATTTTGGCCTAATTGTGGATCAAATAAATTGTAGTTATTTATTTATTACATTTTGTTTTAGTCACCTATATATATATACTAATATTATAAAGCTGAAAAGTTTGTTTGTTTGAACGCTTTAATCTCGGGAACTACTAGGCCGATTTGAAAAATTATGTCAGTGTCAGATAGCTCATTTATCTAGGAAGGCTATAGGCTATATATCATCACGCTAACACTATTAAGAGGGGAGCCGCTATGAAGAGTCTTTCAATTCGTTTCTTTTTCCTTTTGAGAGCTTCTGCTAGTAAAGTAACTATACCACGCGGATCAAGACGCGGGCTGAAGCTAGTACTAAATCAAAACCTGTGAATAGTTCTTTATTGGCATTTTTTTCTGGAGAGCGATTCCAAAAGCACTATTAAACCACTTGTTGATCTAAAGGTAAAACGACTATATGGGAACTTATAGAACTCTGGTTTTCTCAGAGTTTGAAGTCACCCATACGTAGTGAGCTAACGTGGTGTTTATGGACCATACCTTGCTACGACAAGAGGCTTATAACCCTGCAGCGGGACTCTTAGACGCTAAAGACTTTATTCATATTTTTTATATCATTTTAAATCGATTTTTACATCGTTTTAGATAATCATTTAATGGTTTTTAATGTTGTATGTATGAAATTTCGCGAGATTGTTGTGTCTTTATTGAAAAAATATCAAGTATATCGTCAGAATGTTCCATAGAAACACACACATACAAGAAAGCGAGTTAATAAAAACGTATTCAAAAATCAAAACAATGATAGAAATGTGTTTGTTCTCTTTTGAATTTTCATATAAATTATAGTGTGAATGACAATATTTAAATTTCAGAATTTGTTTATTGAATTTTTTAACATTAGTGTGGTTGGTTTTTATATCTATTGGCACAAGGAGCAATAATTATATACATTTTTATAAAGTTTATTAACCAACTAAATGTATCGAGTTTCAAAATATCAATATTACATGTACACGGCCCCCTATACGCGTCGCTAGTCTGACGTAAGCCGCGCAAGCTTACGTAGCATGTCATGACGCGGCATTATAAATTTATCTCCTGCCAAAAATACTTTCGGCACTTTTTCACTTGAAAAACTTATATTAAATATTCTATCACAGATATCTGCGGTGAACTTAAATTATACAAGCGAAATTCCGACACCTGCTTCGGGCGTAACATCACGAGGTTAAATTTGGAGGTAATTTCCGGGGTATCAAAGAGCAAAACCCAAAACCTTACCCTTACATAGAAATGCTAATATTTAAACAGGTCGGTCCGTGGTCGAACCCTTTACGGCCTTATTCTGACCGGAAAGTCAAATGAAAATCTTATGAAAAGTTGTTACCTTTTCTCAGCACAAGCAGGCAACTATATAATTATTTTGGTCTATCTATTTATTACTATTTTCCGCGAGGGAATCCTCTTGGTTATCTGCACTTAGCTGAGTAGGTGAGAATGCCACATTTCTACTAACTAACCCCTTGGTGTTCTTCCGCACCATTTAGCGGGGTGGGCAGTTACAGACTCTGCAGTGCTTCTACCCAACCTGGCAGGCGTTAATCAGGGCCCCAATTCGTAGTCTGAAGAGGGAAGACTTTGGCCCTCTGACGAACTGATGGGAGGCGCAATGATCACTAATGCGTCTTAACCACGGTCCTGTGTTAGAGTTGCATGGGCGACAAATCGCAAGTCCTAACCTAACCAAAATATAAGAGCAAGCAGTCGAGAAAAAAAAGGAAATTCTATCTTAAACTCTATATCAACCTATTTTCCACATATATCTTATTGAATACTTTGTTTTTAAAAAAAAAATTTGGAATCTAAAAGAGTTTTAAAGGGCAAGTTTTGAAATTCGCATCTTGAATAAAGATTGAAGGGGGTGGGAGCAGTTTTGAGGTGATTTGTCAATTCCGAACAATCATTGGTAATGTTATTTATGTATTACCGACTTGATGATTTTTAAGTTAAAACAAAACAGCTTCATCTCAGTTTCGTTAGGTTAGGTTAGACTTATAGTGTCGTATATAGGGGGGCAAAGGGGGTAGTTTTAGGAAGAGGGAGCCTCTAGCGGGGCCACGATGGGTGAGGAGTAAGCCTCGTTAAAGATCAATGGCGGGGTGGCGGTGGAGATGACAAGTTTTTCCGCTGCCGGTCGAACCCAGGGAGAAAGGGACGTCTTGCAACCAAGCTGCCTCAGCTGAGTGCGGCGTGGGAAACGCCTGCCGCCGGGGGTGTCGCGGAGCTTGCCTGTATGCTCCCCCGCGGCACCCCCTTAGTGCGACGTAGGTAGTCGTGGAGTTTTAGCCGGTTAAAGTCGCCGAAAGGCACCACCCCTGCGTGATTAGCACGTAGGTGGTGGTCGGCTCAGTCCAGGTTCTCCTCTGAGAGCCTGGCTGTCCATGAGGATTTTTCGTCCACGTTAAAACGGTTAGACCTGCGAAAAAAATTCCGGTGCATTTAATATACAAGTACCTTATTTTGAAGTAAATCATCTTATGGCACGGTAGGAAAAAAAATCGTTACTCGTTACGCGTTAATCGTAAGGTAGGTGTATGTGTAAGTACGTATAAGTTCCTGTCTGGGCCTAGTAGTATACAATAATGAATAAAAGTATAGTTAAATATTCATACTACGCGCCTTCGTATAGTATGTATATAGTATATATATATATATATATAGTGCCAAAAAACGACGATTTTTTTTCTCTCAGCCCAAAATATTTCAGAACATGTCCCAACAGAGCTCCTCTCTCCAACAAAACTCTTAAAGTGTTATTACAATAAAGTTAAATACGTATTAAATACTTGGTTTTAAATAAATATACTTGGTTTTAAAAAGTTTCCTAACAAATGCACCGCGCTCGCCCGAGGCAAGTTCGCGTTATCCTTATTCACAAGTCTAACCTAACGTAACCAAAGCGAGACAAAAGAGCAAGATGGCGAACATTCAGCGACCGCGGTGCATTTAATTCGAGACCTTTTTAAAGCCAGGGTTTAATACGTATTTAACTTAAATTTCGTAATTAATTTGAATGGGACATCTTCCGAGATATATTTGGGCTAACAACAACAAAAAATGTCGTTTTTTGGCACACCCTAACATATATATCCATATACGAGTATATAAAATACATATAAGTGAAAAATTCACATCCTCCCGTGTACGCGCTGATACACGTAATGTTTTTTTTTACATCATAAATATTGTCATTTTTACTACAACTGCTAAGGTAATGCGTTTGTTACCTACTGTATTACCTAAGCCCGGATAACACCGACTTACAGTGTACATACCCACGTGAATCATCGTAAAGCGCTGACCATGCGAAATGGACACATCGTGGGACTATCAAATAGCTACAAGGGAACAATCTCGCTCGATCACTTGAGCTTGGAGGTTCACATCTTAGGCGTAAGCAATATATTATAATGAATTAATTATATTGTAAGTTTTGTAAGGAAATACATTGATTTTCTTTTAAAAACATCCTACTGATAGCCAACTACGTAATTTGTTATTCCTACACAATAGATTACAAGTAATTGAAGAGGATGGCAGCAGCTCTTTTGTTAAAAATAGGCTTTATGCAAATTTGTAAGTTTCTCTACCAGACTAGGCCCCCCTCGGCAGCGGCTCAAGCCTAGGTCCGTTCCCTCAGCGTGGAGCCCTTGAGTGCGCTGCTCGCGCGATACGGTCACGACAAAATCTTACATCACTGCGACAACATTACACATATCACCTCCACACACGTTTTTATTTTTTTCCCTTATCAAACTGAAATAGTTTAGAAAATTATGTGATACGAAATATATATAAAAGTTGTTGAGGTATGTATGCTTGGTACACATATTTCAGGTATTAGGCAACAGCCCCAGCCGAGGTGTGCCGTGCACCCTTGAGCTAGTTGTCAAATAAAATCGGCCGAGTGCCTTAAGCGCTCACCTTAGTAGTCCGGTGAAGCTGTTAAGACCTTGGTCAATAGCGTAGTCAGTTTGAAAATAAAAGTAAGTTTTTCGACCAACCCATTTAAGCTGGAATAAAAAGTGAACAAGTCAGTTCTTAACCCATACTAAAAAGGCACTGTAATATGTGAAACAAATTTAGAAAATTCAAATTGCTACACAGTGCTAAGTCAGTGAACGAGGTAAAGGAATAAATTTCCATCTCGCATTCAAGCTTTTCTTTCTATTTTCAGCGATACCACCTATTTGAAAGACTCTCTTTGTTAACTTTATAAAGTGAGACTGCATTTCTTCGTATTCGGAGAAGTACATGAGCGTTTTATGTTAAAATTTCTGCTCATAGAAAGTGCAAAGGGAAAAAAGATGAAGCTATCTATGAACAGACTCAGTTCCTGTACTAGACCAAAATTACTTTAATAACATCATATATATTATTTTAATTATTATTAATTTAATTAACATATGTGACCTGTATGGGGTATTTCACGTGAAGCGGACAACGAAAAATAGGTGAGGTTCTGAAATTCGTTCATATTCAGCCTCATTGGAATTCTAGTAGGTATGAATGTGAATGCATAATTTTTTTTTGTATCACGTTTATTTGTCAAGTTATGGGCTTCTAAAGAACAGACACTTTTTAAATTCAGATTTTATGAAAGTAGTTTTTCAAATTGAACAAATTTACAATAAAATATTAAAAACAGCGATTTATATAGAGGAATATATGCTCTTTTTGAAAATAAAATAAAACTTGGAGAAAACTTTTTTTTTAATGTTCAAAACCGAAAGAAAATTTTAATAACTTGGGCATTTTTTTTTCTATTCTTTTTACATCAAAACATAGCTTAAAATATACATAAAATATAATATAACTTTTAAAGTTGGCACAGAATTGGTTAAGGAGACCGATTAATGTACATGAATGCCGCACTGGACTAAGATCTGGCACTAGCATATTTGGGTGATGTTCCGTGAAAATAGACAGACTCAGTAAAACTGTTGAATAAATATATCATTAATGCATAATTTATTAATTAATATTGCATGCGCTTTGACATTTTTTTTACCCGTCACACATTAAATGAGGCCTTGCGGCTGTAGAAATTGGGTCAACGGTCGCGCAGGCACGTTTCACTTAAAGTTAAAGGATTTGTCTTAATACAAACTATATATTTAATACTTTTTATTATCTATATATATATATATAATAAAATGTAAATGTAACGTGTCTGTACATTTTAGATTTTTGTGAATAAATTGTTCCAGGTGTCTTGTATGTAATCTATACTAATAATCTATACTAATATATAAAGCTGAAGAGTTTGTTTGTTTGTTTGGTTGAACGCTATGATCTCAGGAACTACCAGTCTGAATTGAGAAAGTCTTTCGGTTTTAGATAGTTAATTTATCGAGGAAGGCAATAGGCTATATATCATCACGCTAAGATCAATAGAAGCAGAGCACCAATGAAGAATGTTTGTTAGCTCAAAGTAACTATCTTTTTTTTTTCTTTTTTTTATATCATAGGCGGCAACGGACGTGTGGGTCACCTGATTTTAAGAGATCACCACCGTCCATAGAAACTAGCAACACCAGGGGAATCGCAAGTGCGTTGCCAGCCTGTGTATGGGGGAGGGGAAGGG
This sequence comes from Antheraea pernyi, assembly GCA_015888305.1. Lineage (NCBI taxonomy): Eukaryota > Metazoa > Arthropoda > Insecta > Lepidoptera > Saturniidae > Antheraea > Antheraea pernyi. The sequence goes on from MU158761.1 coordinate 1,445,078, forward strand.
AAAGGGGTAAAGGAGGTGGGCCTCCGGCGCTCTCACTGGCCAAATGAAACGCAACAATGCAAGCACTGTTACTTCACGTCGGTGTTCTATGAGAGGGTGGTACTACCCCGGACGAGCCGACCCATTCATGCTGAAACTAGTAATAGCTACAGCGTGGCTCTACCACCTACTAAATATTATAGGCTATACATCATCACGCTAAGGCCAATAGGGGCGGATCACCAATGAAGAATATTCCTCTTGAGAGCTTCCGCTGCGCGTTAGCGTTAGCCAAAGTAACTATTCCACGCGAACGAAGTCGCGGGAGAGGCTAGTATGTAATATAATATATAATAATGTTATAAAGAGGTAAAGTTTGTGAGCTTGTGAGTTTGTGACGTTGTTGGGAGTAATATCTGGATCTACTAAACCGAATTTGGAAATTTCTTTTATAAACTAGAAAATATCCCATCGTTATAATATACTCTTATAATTGCATTTTTCTTCGATATTCTGACAATACACACTGATTAAGGACACATGTTAACTTAGGATTGTAGGTAATAAAGCGAATACTATAAAATACCCCATCGTTATGATATATTCCTATAAATGCATTTATCTTCGATTTATAACGAACTAGCTGACCCGTGCCCACTTCGCTGGGCGGTAATAGGCATTATCAAGCTACAACTTTTTTTAGAACTCAATCATATATCTCTCATCTCTCATCGTTAAGGCAGCGTTCCTAAGAAACGTTTTACTATTTTTTCTCCGACTCCCCATATATTACCCCCTACAACCTCACAAACTTCACCGCTTTATGATATTAGTATAGATAATATAATTAGTGAATAGCTTCTGCCCGCGACTTCGTACGCGTGGAATGGTTATTTTGCGCTAAAACGCATCGGACGCTCTGAAAAGGAAAAAATACCCCGATTTTGCAACATTTTACATTGGTGCTCCGCTCTTATGGATCCTAGCGTGATAATATAACCTTTCCTGATAAATGAGATATATAACAATGAAAGAATTTTCCAAATCGGACCAGTAGTTCCTGAGATTACCCTTTACAACATCACAACGTCACAAACTCACAAACTTTACCTCTTTATAATATTAAATATATATATAAGACTAGGATAGAACACTGTTCAGTCGAAACTGAATACTTACTATAAAAATGTTGTTTAATAAGAAATCTGTGTTTGAAATACATATTTTCTGTCTACGCCAGTTCAATTCTTCTTGACGATTGTATAAGTAAATCATAACATATTATATTGATTATATTGATTTGTCTTCTAGTCTTGTCTCCTACAACACAGTGTACACAAACGTAGGAGGCCTTGATAATAAAGAAACCCTTGACAATTTGAGGTATAATTTATATACCTAAACCTTACTCATGGGCCACTTAATCTACTGGTGAAAATCCGTTCAGTAGTTTTTGAGTTTATCGCGAACAGACAGACAGACGCGGCAGAGGACTTTGTTTTATAATGAAAAACGTATATGCGGTCAGTCAGGGTAACGAATTAACACTTACACTGTATGCACTGTGACTATTTATCCGAGCAGAGCTTACAATAACTTTGACAACGACTGTCTCCCTTTTTCTTTTTTTTTTAACGTGGGGAAATCCCTTATGGATACGCCACCCTCCCGGGGGAGAGGGTGGGTTATGTCCGAGTCGCACGGACTAAAACCCCACGGTGTACCGACAGACCGTTTTGTGGGGGCGGCAAGGGATCGTTCAAGCTAATCAACCTTATAGAGCCGCCGTGACCGCCGGGTTCCTACCTATAGAGGGACAGACCGGGTACACACCGGCTGTCCCCCTTCGTCCGCCGGACCCGTGCAATGAGGAGATGGGCAACGACTGTCTCCCTAACCCTATCGACGACGTCTTGCCTTTTCTATGTCAAATTCTAATAGTATGGCGCTAGTGCTTAAATCAATTGAATATCATTTTAGTTAATAAAATATTATACAGGCCATATTAAATCATTAAAATTATTTACATAAATAGAAATCATGACATATGTAATGACCTTTGGAACTCAAACACTTTTACACACTACGCACACTTTTACAGTTCGTCACTTTTTAAAGCAACTGAGCTAGAACTGGACATCGAACCGTTGAAATTACACCCACGAAACTGTAACACTTGATACCTGAAGCGTTTATATCGAGCCACGATTCACAGTGCGACATCAACCTTAAACACCACTAGGTGTGAATGAAACGCCGAACGCCACGCCCGACGCTGTCAATTTGCACGAAAATTTTTACACGGAAGATATATTTTACCCGACAACGTTACGTGCACGCAATAAGTGTGAAAACCGCCGAGGAAGCGTACCGAGTTTATGTCACATGGAATTTGTATCTTTTCCGTAATGGCTTCTATTGGATATACTGCCTTTTAACATATGATACAGCTCACAGACAGTACTTGTAATGGGCGTAAGGGGTGTCGAATAACATCATAAGACTTGAGACACCTAAGCCAACCTCACCTGCATGTGGTGCACCCTGCAGAATAACGAACGAGGCAATGGCGAAAGCGGGGTGGTATGGTTTTGCAGTCTGACTGGGTCGCAACCACCATGTATATGGCAAAAAAGCCCGTCATAGTGATTCGCTTCTGCGGGTCGCGTTTCGGGATCAGCTTGTGCATATCCAGCTTTTCACAGGCCGGCATGACAGTGGCGACCGGCGATGGATACTGTGTCACTCGGTGGTCGCCATTGTTTTTGGATTATACTGTGCTTACCATCAGGTACAGTTCAGTCATATTGCCGTGATACTATAAAAAAAAATTATGAACATCGAGACCCATTGTATATTTTAATTAAAACTAATTATTTACCATTACGCATACTATTACACTATAATTAAATTATTTGAAATTACAAATCATTAACACAAGAATTTTCTGAAACAACTATCCCAATATAACCATAAATACCGTCGGTCGGTTCACCATTAATTGGGCTGGCCCAGTACATATTAATTACGCAATGATAACCTGACATACCGTCGTGGCGAATGAGTAACATTCGTATATTCGAAAAATAATTACACGTAATTATGTATACTATATTATAATTGTCGGTAAATCCAACGTATTAAGTAAATTACAGTTTACTAATCAATTAAGGGGTAATAAAAAGCAGCTTTATTGCAGTTCTTCCTATTTTTTTAATAAGCAATGCCATATTTAGGTCTTAAAGTATACTACGTAAGTTACTATATCAAGCTGTTTAAATTATAGGGCGTGCTAAATAAATATACATTATAAGATTAGGAATGAATATATCAGAGGAAGTTTGAAAATGACATCAGTGACAGAGAAGTTGAGGAGTAATACCTTGTAGATGGTAGAGCCACGTTGAATTTATTACTGGTTTCAGTATGAATGGGTCGGCTCTCACCGGGTAGTATCACCCTCTCACAGAAAACTGACGTGAAGTAATAGTGCTTGCATTGTTACGTTTCGTTCGATCAGTGGGAGCGCTGGAAGCCCACTTCCCATCTCCATCTCCAATACAGGCTGGCAACGCCCTTGTGACTCCCCTGGTGTTACTAGTGTGTATGGACGGCGGTGATCACGTAACAACAAGTGACCCGCCTGTTCGTTTGCCTCCGATGATATAAAAAAAAGGATGGTATGGGCATGTCATGAGGAGAGACGAAGAGCATGTAACTAGAAATGCTTTGAGTGTAATGGTCGATGGACATAAGAGTAGAGGAAGATCGAAAAAGGTATGGATGGATTATATGAAAAATGATATGTGTATAAAAGGTATGAATACTGAGGTGGCATCTGATAGGCGAAAGTGGAAAGGAAAAACATTTTTTTTTTTATGTCAAATGTGGCAAACGAACAGTTGGGTCACCTGATGTTAAGTGATCACCACCGTCCATGGACACCAACAACACCAGAGGAGTCGCAAGTGCATTGCCACCCTTTGGGGTGAAGGGTTAGGGGAGGGAGTGGGAGAGAAGAGAGGAGAGGGGAGAGGAGGTGGGCCTCCGACGCTCTCATTGAACGAAACGCAACAATGCAAGCACTGTTACTTCACGTCGGTTACATGTTGTGCCAACCCTACTTAGGTTGGATAAGGGTAAGAAGGTGATGATGCTAAATAAATAGACATAACATACAGTCCTTCCTTATAATCCTTACTTTACTAAATCTAACAGCAAGTTGGGGCTTGGGCGTAATATAGTCGAGTGTCTAATACGAAATATAATTGCAATATTATAGCAATACGTTAAAAGCATGTCAACATCATCGGTGACACGAAATGTTGTAGGTAGTAGAGCGACGCTGAAGCTATTACTAGTTTCAGTATGAATGGGTCGACTCGGGTACTGCCGCATAGAAAGCCGACGTGAAGTAACAGTGCTTGCATTGTAGCGTTTCGGTCAGTGAGAGCGACAGAGGCTCACCTCCTTTCCCTTCCTCTCTCTCCGCCTCTTCCCCCCAAATACAGGCTCTATATACCTATATATATAGTCGAGTATATACAATGTCCGGTACAAGTTCAATACGTCACGAGCATGCCGAGGCATCGGTGACGCGAACCTGTAAGTTTTCCCCAACCAAATAAATTTATTTTGAAACCGCTCCACGCGACTAAAGAAGATTCTTATCAAACATCCAAATTTTGAGTGTTGTCCAATCGCTACACCTGTGTGTTTAAAATAGATGTTGAACCGATGTCATCTATTGTCTCACAGTGCTCTGTATACCCGTTACAATCCACAATAGTCAAAAGATAATTTGGGTATCCCTGTGAGAATATTACGAAACGTGGTTTCAAGTATTCAATTTGTGATTTCTATTCTATATTAGTAATATTATATAGAGTTCTTATCACGAGTTTATGATGATCAATCACGTAAACCCGCCGAAAGCATCACTCATAAACTATTGAATACAGTTTTAGATAGAAACATTTTTTTTTCAAACTGACTACGCTATTGACCTGGGAAGGTCTTAATAGCTTCACTGGACTACTAAGGCGAGCGCTTAAGAGACTCAGCCGATTTTATTTAACAACTGGCTCAGGGTGCACGACACACCTCAGCTTGGACTGTTGCCTGATACATACAATTCGCGACCTATCTGAGCTAACCTTTTTTTTTATAGAGTAGAAAATCCTGCATTGGATACATTTCACGCTGTCCGGGGACAGCGTGAGGGTTATGTGGGACTCTTATCCACTAAAATCGCCTCTGCCGCTCAGCGCGAATATGTTGACCAGGATGCAGGTGCCCGACTAGCATTCCTCCACAATCCTGGTCACGCGCTTGGGAAGATGGTAATACGGAACCCTCCTCTCGGGAAGAGAGATAGCTCCCCCAGGCTTCTGTGTCGAAGCGGCGGCGGAGACTGTGCTTCCACATCTGGGGGTCTGAGCAAATCTAAGCTAACTATTCATACATATACGAGTTGTTGAAACATATACATAATACAACAATTTCTCGAGTTTTATAATATTCAGTGATGGAACCTAATGATAAAAATCAGTGACTAATAAAATAATTTGAATGTATTAAGTAAAAGGTTACTTATCTACATTTCTCTCGTACTTAAGTCGCGTCCTCATTAAAATTACAATAACTTCTGATAGAGTGAACCGATTTTAATGAAACCAAGACCTAAATCTTACTCGAATATGCATTATGATTTCCTTGGTGAGGTTTTATCGTGCAGTGATGCGTGTTCAAACAAACAAGAACAAAGAAACAAATACAGACAGACAGACATTTCTAAAAATGATTAAAACGTTTTTTATTAGTTCTTCCAGGTCCATATTTTCTTCATAAAAAAAAATACAGACACGTTAGATTTTAATTCTTATTATATGTATCGATATGCTAATTTCTCCCTTATACGTGGATCCTAAATATACAAAACTTAATATTATTTCTTCAAATACATTATCCAGTAAAGCGAAGGTCATAATTATCTATCCAGACACATAAATTTTCATTCCCTTTTAACTTAATTATGAATACCAGATAAAAATGCATGCGTGTCGCTAGTTTCGATAGTGGACACGCTATTCTATGCACATTAATTTAGAACCAATAACAAACCGGAATATATATCTAGCGTCGGTAAAAAAGTTAGTATAGCTGATAATAAAAATTAGAAAAAAATTCCGACATTTACATCCTGTAGGTGGTGGAGTCATGCTGAAGCTGTTACTGGTTTCAGCATGAATGGGTCGGCTCGCCCGGTGTAGTACCACCCTCTCACAGAAAACCAACGGGAAGTAACAGTGCTTGCATTATTGCGTTTCGTTCGGTGACTGAGTGCCTGAGACCCACCTCTCCTCCTCCCTCTGCCCCCTCCTTCACTACCCCTGTCCCCCACACACATGCTGACAAGGCACTTGCGACTGCCTTGGTGTTGCTAGTGTCTTTTTTTATGTCAAAAGGCGGTAAACGAACAGGTGGGTCACCTGATGTTAAATGATCACCGCCGTCCATAGACACTAGCAACACCAGGGGATTTGCCAGTGCGTTGCCAGCGTGTATATGGGGGAGGGGGAGGGAAGGGGTGAGGGGGAAATGAGGTGGGCCTCCAGCTCACTGACCGAACGAAACGGTGCAAGCACGTTTACTTCACGTCGGTGTTCTGTGAGAGGGTGGTGCTACCCCGAGCGAGCCGACCCATTCATGCTGAAACTAGTAATAGCTACAGCGTGGCTCTATCACCTTCAGCACCTTCACCGTCTATGGACGGCGGTGATCACTTAACATCAGGAAACACGCCTGTTCGTTTGCCTCCTATGATATAAAAAAATAAAGTATTATGTATACGAATTGTTGGCACGGTTATAATTAAGTAGTGTTTGATCGGAGTATCTTTAGTGGTCACGCACTAGAAAGAAATGTTCCTGCGCCTCATAAAGTACTAGCATTTGCCCGTGGCTTCGCGCGCATTACTGCAGATTTGATATATCCCTTGGAAACAATCATTTTTTCTGAAGTAACCTATTCTGTACGCTTCGACAACCTTATGTAAGGTTTCATAATGATTCGGTTGAGTATTTATGGCACAAAAGCGTAACCAGCAAACAACCGTAGTCCGGTGAAGCTGTTAAGACCTTGCTAGGTCAATAGCGTAGTCAGTTCGAGAAAAAAAAACCAGCAAACAAAACGTACATTCGCTCTTATGATATTAGTGAGGATGACGTTCTAACCAGAACGGTGGAATTTCGTTGTTAACGTAAACTATTGTAGTGTATACATATCAAGGTTGTGGTATCCATGTGTGTCTTCATAAACCGAATAACGCTTTCAGCATGAACGGCTATGACAGGTTCACTGGGCTCAGAGGCGAGAACGTAGTTAGCCAAAATGCCAATTAACGTCGCAAAATTGTCGAACCTAGATTTAAGGTATGTAGGCACGTATAGCGCAGTAGTTTAATGGTTGCGATCCCACACAAGGCAATTATTTGTGTGAAACTAAATGATTGTTTCAAGTCTGGTTGTGCTCTGTGACGTTGTGAATTGTGTGCTTGTAAAGTCTTCTGGAACACGAGGTTAGAAGCACAAGATGAAAATTGCCTTAAAAATAACAATTATCCATTAACTGCCATATATTTGTTTTATATGCATACTAGCAGGCCCGGTAGACATTGACATGCCTTGATAATAAAAAAAAAATCTAAAATTCAACCGCAGTGCCACCTACCAGGATCAATTGCGAATCTAAATAATTATTGAATCCACTTGAACATTAAAATAAAATCATTAAAATATGACCACCCGTTTAGGATGAGTTCAGTCACATATACACAGACAGAAGAATTATATATATAAAAAATATGTATTACCTAAAGAAACAAGATGTAAGTAAGAGCATAAGAGCATTGTCGTGTGACTTGTAAGGTAGTGGATGGTAGTGTCATTGTATTTCGTATAAAGCCTCGAGGAAAAGTCGAATCTAGGCTTGATTCTGGGGAGGGAGAACGCGGCGGGTATGCTGGAGAGAAGTTAACCACCCGTCCTCGGTACGACACTAACATTAGTTGTTACATAGGTGTGACACAGCGTTGGCAAGCCACATATGTTTTCATATACAATGCAAAAAAATAATATTACGCATACTTTTCATGCAAATATAACATGCGCTTAAATACAGTTTAAATAGTTTTATCTTGTTAAAATGTGATACAGTAATAATATATCAATAGCCCGTATTTCTTTCTTTTTTTTACTTAATGTCTGTAAGAAAATTTGTAATTTATGGTTACAAAAATTGTTATAGGTAATATTGAAGAAGATTCGCGCACCTGAGACTCAACTTAAACTTGTTTCAAGTGTTAGGGTCCAACAAAAATGTTGATAAATTATTATTTAAAGCCAATTTCGCTATTGATACAAATTCCTCAAGTTGCTAAATATGAACTAAAAACTGGTAAAGGTTAATTTTCAATATTAGATTAAGGAAATATCGCATGCGTTTAATCCTATAATACTTCTATAAATTTATTCCTCGCGCAGAGGGAGTGACTGTATGTAGGTATGACTATTTATATGGCACCATTTGTAATCTAAACGGTTTGATGGCTTTTAACATATAAGTTAATGTATTGTTAGATTTGTTTTAATCGTGGAAGCATGTATTAACGTCATATTAGCATGATGGTAGAGCTTTTTCTAAACTTCGTCTGTGAGACAGTTGACGTGTGCCCGCTTGTCTCTCTTTAGCGCAGAAGGCCCCTTGGGTCGACCGCCGGGACGACATGTTGCTAGCTAGCACGAGCCCGTGTCATCTCTAGTACGATAGATATGGGTGCACCGTGGGGTTTTAGTCCGTGCGAATCGGACATAACCCACTATCTCCCCAGGGAGGGTGGTGCATCCGCTAGGGATTTCCGCACGTTAATAATTAACAAAAAGGACATTTTCTAAACCTTCCTTGCCAATTACTACTCTTAGGTTGAATATCTGTCGCAAAACACCAGTGGATGTGCTCCAAGTTGCCACTTCCGCAGTTCCCTAATTGAGTCCACCAGCGTCTCTAGGTTTAGCGTGGTTACCATTTTAGATCACATTATCATTTAAAGTCACGTGAGATCGTGGTCCAACGCTAAAACCTATAATGTATTTTTTTTTAAACAGTGCAGAGGAAGTGTCACTTCTGCTCATAAACTATATACTTTTTTTATATCATAGGAGGCAAACAAACTGTTGGTTCACCTGATTTTAAGTGATCACCACCGTCCATAGACACTTGCAACACCAGAGGAGCCACAAGTGCGTTACGAGAGGAGGGAGGAGGAGAGGCGGTGGGTGGTGGTCCTCGGGCGCTCTCACTGACCGAACAAATGCAACAATGCAAGCATTGTTACTTCACGTCGGTGTTTCTGTTTGTCGGGTGGTAGTACGCCGGGCGAGCCGTTCCGAGCCGACTTCACGTGCTGAAACCAGTAATAGCTTCAAAGTGGCTCTACCACCTATAGAATATATATACTATACGAAGTCCCGTAATATAAATACTTAACTATACTTTTGGTTTTTTTTTTTTTATTGTAGCTCGGCAAAGTGACTGCACTATGCCTGATGGTAAGCACAGTACAGTCCAAAAACAACGGCGACCACCGAGTGACACACTATCCATCGCTGGTC
>MU158761.1:1456433-1470508 GCA_015888305.1 Antheraea pernyi
CAACTTAAACTTGTTTCAAGTGTTAGGGTCCAACAAAAATGTTGATAAATTATTATTTAAAGCCAATTTCGCTATTGATACAAATTCCTCAAGTTGCTAAATATGAACTAAAAACTGGTAAAGGTTAATTTTCAATATTAGATTAAGGAAATATCGCATGCGTTTAATCCTATAATACTTCTATAAATTTATTCCTCGCGCAGAGGGAGTGACTGTATGTAGGTATGACTATTTATATGGCACCATTTGTAATCTAAACGGTTTGATGGCTTTTAACATATAAGTTAATGTATTGTTAGATTTGTTTTAATCGTGGAAGCATGTATTAACGTCATGTGAATTACATAGCTATATGGGTGTACCTTTTCGACTGTAAAAAAAAATACCAGACTAGGCTCCCCTCGGCAACGGCTCAAGCCTAGGTCCGTTCCCTCGGCGTGGAGCCCTTGAGTACGCTTTTTTTTTTACAGTCGAAAAGGTACACCCATATAGCTATGTAATTCACATATTTTATATCTTCCACACATATAATATGTCTGTACTCTTTTGATTTTTGTGAAAAATATTGTGACAGGTGTCTTGGAATAAGTAATAAAATATATTTCAAACATTTTTAGAAATGTCTGTCTGTTTGTTTGTTTGAACACGCATCACTGTTAAAGTACTGCGTTCACAATAAGAAAATTTTTTGCCAACCAATCTTCTAATATATTATTACTTTCATTGATGCCACTACGAGTAGCTAATGATATTAAAAGTTATTTGATATTTTAAAGGACTAACAAGATGGTGGCGTTTTTGTTCGAATTTTCCAGGAACATTTTTGTGACATGTCAGAATCCATCAAAATCAAAATATCCTTTATTCAAATTAGGCCCTGAGAAGACGCTTATGAACGTCAAAGCTACTACCGGTTCGGATGTCTGTCTGTCTGTTTGTTTGAACATGCATCACAGCTAAAGTACTGCGTTCACAATAAAAAAAAATTTTGCCAACCAATCTTCTAATATATTATTACTTTCATTGATGCCACTGCGAGTGGCTAATGACATTAAAAGTTCTGGTAATCATTTTAATGAACTAACAAGATGGTGGCGTTTTTGTTCGAATTTTCCTGGGAGTTTTTGTGACATGTCACAAAACTGTCACACATGTCATCCATGCTCCACGGTATTATTTCCAATCCACTTAACTTGTGCACAATAACCAAACTATATTACGTAAATATAAAAAAGCCATATAACACATGATTATTAATAAAATATAAAGTCCACTACATTCCAAAATTCCGCCAAAAACTCCAACGTTCACAATAAAATCATGATTACTCGAAATAGGTATTTTTATGATGATTTTTAATGATGGATAATGTTAAGATATTATGGGTTATTTGGGAAATTGTGATGACTACTGTAGTATTATATTAATTTTAACTAATTCAATATGTTAGGTATATTGGACATTTTAAAAGTATGTGCAAAGAAAATGAAATTTGTTTTTTTATTATCCGATACGAAATATATATAAGGGTTGTTGAGGTATGTATGCTTGGTACACATATATGTTTCAACAACTCATATATGTATGAATAGTTAGCTTAGCTTAGGTTAGCTCACATAGGTCGCGAATTGCATGTATCAGGCAACAGCCAAAGCCGAGGTGTGCCGCGCACCCTTGAGCTAGTTGTCAAAATAAAATCGGCTGAGTATCTTAAGCGCTCGCCTTAGTAGTCCGGTGAAGCTGTTGCTTGCTTGGTCAAAAGCGTAGTAGGTCGGAAAAAAAAAATGTTTTTTTGTCGAGACTTCGTAGTTCCTTTGACTTTCCTTGACTGAGTATCCCTCTCTACATAACTAAATTTGATAAGAACCTACTAATGCTACTTAAGACATTATTTTCGACTAGCTGTGCCCGCGACTCCGTCTGCGTGGTATCTAATATAAAAGAAAACGGTGACTAAGAAAGTCATCTGAACGTATTAAGTCCATTTACTTACATACTTTTCTCTCGTACTTACGCCGCGTCCTCATTAAAATTACAATAACTTTTGATAGACTGAACCGATTTTAATGAAACCAAGACTAAATGTTACTCGATTATATGCTTTATGATTTTCTTGCTGAGGTTTTCATGCAAGATCTATCAAGTAGACAGAATTAAACAAGCAGACATTTCTAAAAATGATTGTAATCTATTTTATTATATCAAAACACAGACAACATATTTTTTTACAGATTTTTTTTTTAATCATAGGAGGCACACGATCTGGTGTTACCTGATGTTAGTGATCACCACAGTCCATAGACACTTGCAACACCAGGGGAGTCGCAAGCACGTTGCCAGCCTGCGTTGGGGGTGGAGGAAAGGAAGGGCAAGGGGAAGGGAGGTGGGTCTCCCTGACCGAACGAAACGCAACAATGCAAGCACTATTTTTCACGTCGGTTTTCTATGAGTCGGGTGGTACTACCCTGGACGAGCCGACCCATTCATGCTGAAACCAGTAATAGCTTCAGCGTGGCTTTACCACCTACAAGAAATCTTAAAAATACAGATACGATACATGTACATTCTTATTATATCTAGAAGATACATCTGTCAGGGATGCAAAACATTTTGGTCTGCTTTAGCTAGACAAGTAAGTTAATAATTATTTATGTACATTGGACTTTAGAGCTGTTGATCTCTTTAAAAAATAAATATATATTTGCATTTGTTTTTTATATCATAGGAGGCAAAAGTGATCACCACCGTCCATAGACACTTGCAACACCAGAAGAGTTGTAAGTGCGTTGCCGCCCTGTGTTTGGGCCGGGGAGGGGTGGTTATATGGCGCTCTCACTGACCGAACGAAACGCAACAATGAAAGCACTGTTACTTCACGTCGGTTTATATATATATTGACACTTGCAACACCAGGGGAGTCGCAAGCACGTTGCCAGCCTGCGTTGGGGGTGGAGGAAAGGAAGGGCAAGGGGAAGGGAGGTGGGTCTCCCTGACCGAACGAAACGCAACAATGCAAGCACTATTTTTCACGTCGGTTTTCTATGAGTCGGGTGGTACTACCCTGGACGAGCCGACCCATTCATGCTGAAACCAGTAATAGCTTCAGCGTGGCTTTACCACCTACAAGAAATCTTAAAAATACAGATACGATACATGTACATTCTTATTATATCTAGAAGATACATCTGTCAGGGATGCAAAACATTTTGGTCTGCTTTAGCTAGACAAGTAAGTTAATAATTATTTATGTACATTGGACTTTAGAGCTGTTGATCTCTTTAAAAAATAAATATATATTTGCATTTGTTTTTTATATCATAGGAGGCAAAAGTGATCACCACCGTCCATAGACACTTGCAACACCAGAAGAGTTGTAAGTGCGTTGCCGCCCTGTGTTTGGGCCGGGGAGGGGTGGTTATATGGCGCTCTCACTGACCGAACGAAACGCAACAATGAAAGCACTGTTACTTCACGTCGGTTTATATATATATTATAGACACTTGCAACACCAGGGGAGTCGTTGCCAGCCTTGCCAGCCTGCGTTGGGGGTGGAGGAAGGGAAGGGCAAGGGAAAGTGGAAGGGGAAGGGAGGTGGGTCTCCGGCGCTCTCACTGACCGAACGAAACGTAACAATGAAAGCACTGTTACTTCACGTCGGTTTTTATATATATACATACCATTATTTTACCATATATTTAATATACATTCCGTTTCTTACACAATCCGTATGTATTTTCATCAGTTTTCATCAACTCCTATATATTTCTATGTATTAAATTGTCCATTATTTTAAAATAGTCGATGTTATAAACTGATGTAAGTTATTCTGCTGCTAATATTTTTGCATTGTATGTACATATATGACACGGTCATGAAATTAAAATCTTATCTATTGATATCTTTCACACGTATCATTATGTTGCATAATGCTTGCTTGCTCTACTTGCTTACACTACGACTTGTAAACGCTACTTGTCATTGTAAATAATAATAACGGATAACGCATAATCAACAGCAATATAACGACGTCTTCAGTTATTTGTTATCTATCCATTGCGTAGAATGAAACCATTTTAATTTATATCCGTCTGCCTTACTGAAGAGACTTCCAGTTTTATGACTTTCATCCCAAGTGCAATATAAAATGAGATCAGAAATCCCCGCGTACACGTGGCTTTAATAAATACGAAATGTGATTTATAACTGAACGCATTTGTTGAAAATTACGGCGACGCGACGCTACATTTTACGTTCATATGTATTTAGTAGTAATAAATCATTGTATACGACTTCTCGGTCGCAATGCGTTATTATTTCTCGCAGTGATGATGCTTTTACTGTACATTTTTTCTAACCATACATCATAGGAATTGAAAAAAAAAACAAAATATTTAGCTAGTATACACACAACTCAGAAACTAGTGTTTAGTACTTACATTTTTTTTATATCATAGGAGGCAAAAAACTAACACACTGGAGAAGCAATAAATGTTATTTGCAATAGAAAGATTTTTTTTTTCTTTGTTTCAGTATTTATTGCAAGACTAGGTATATATTTTATAAAGAAGTAAAGTTTGTGAGACTCTGAAGTTGTAGGGGGTAATATCTGGATCTACTAAACTGATTTTGAAAATTCTTTTACCAATAGAAAGACACGTTATTTGTGAGTGTCATAGGCTAATAGGGCTATATATTAACCCGAAAATAGAAAAAAAACTTTTATGTGTTAGATCTGCAAAGTCGGAGAAAAAACGGTCAAACGAAAGGGTTTCTTACGAACGCTGCCTTAACGATGAGAGATATATGATTGAGTAGTAGAGAAAATTTGTAGAACGTGATAAAGTAAAAATGTTTACCGCCCAACGAGGTGGGTACGGGTCAACTAGTATTTAATAAATTACTATTTGTCCATAAATATTAAATGAAACATTTTGTTTTGATGCCTTGCCTTAAATTTCGTTACTAGCGGTGGTACTCTGACGGCACAAGTTTTTTTTAAACTTAATCCTAACTAACACTATAAATGCGAATGTGAGTTTGTTTGTTTATTACGTTAAAACTATTGAACCGATAATGGTGTATTTTTGCCTATACGTTTTCAGGGGTACAGACAAGGACATTTTTTTACAAATTTACATTAATGCGTGCAAAGCCGCGGATAAAACCTAGTCGCGTATATAGGTACACAGTATATCGTTATGTTTGAAGATATTAACTCTTGAAGCAATGGAAATTGATATCAAATGCGTCTAACGAGATACGATGTTAGTTTAGCAAAAGCTTTTCCAATTTCAATTGACATTGAATGTATTAGTACTTTGAGAGAGTTACGAAAATCTTCACTAGATTTTCTTTAATAAAATACCTTACAGATAGGATTCACAGAAATCCGATAGTTTTAGTACTAAACCGGATTAATTATTATTGTATCGAACCTACGACCATCGTAGTTATAGTTAATCCATCCGTTAAAGGTGATTAAATCGCTGGGTTTAATTAAAATATATACCAGGTAACTTTTTAGACACTCGCAGTATTCTAGGATATGACACTGCATGGTCACATTTAACATATAAAATAATAATATTAAAACAAATACTAATAAAAAACCAAGAAAACCTAAGAGCCTGTCCAGATGAGGCGATTTGCGCGCGAGTCAACTCGCTCGCTTCAAAATGTATTACGTCCAGATACCGCGTTTTAAGCGCGTTTCTACCCTAGGAAACGTCGCATACACTGGGATACGTCGTCTTACGGATAGACGACTGACAACTATGTCGACTTGCCACTGACTTGCGCGTAGTACTGGATGCAGCAATGGGGCCCGAGTATCTCGAGGCGCACGGCGCTCGCGCCTATAACGCGCGATTTGAGCGTCTCGCTCATTGCACGCGAGAGTTAAGAAACGCGCCGCACCATCTGGACGGGATATATGTAGGTAGCTCCAGGATCTCGAATACATGCGAGTGTCTATGCGCGAGTCGACTCGTGCGTAAAACGCCTCATCTGGACTGGCTCTAAGTTAAAGTTTGTTCTAAAACTTTCAAAAGTATAGCTACAAACGTGTAAATAAAATAATAAACCTAATGGGCGACCCGGATTGAATAACTTTTGATAGTAAAACGGGCAATAAATCCTTTTGTTTTGTTCCTGACGTTCCCTCTCAAATGAAAGTGAAATCACCAGACGATCATTGGCACTGTGCTTTAACATAGACGCGTAGAGGATTATGTATAATTTTTGTATTTTTCTAGATAATTAAGTCAAATATTAAGCACCTATTTTTTTATTGACTTAGAACGAGAATCGAGTGCAGAATGTCCTCCAGAAATATTGCTACTGTTTAAATAGTCACCTGGTATGTCATATGACGTTTTGCATGGTGATATCATGGGTATGATTTGATCGTTCAATACACCAAGACCAATAGAATAAAAACGTTAGCCGATACAAAAATGCAACACTGAATATAGTTACGGCGAATTGTCCGTAGATGTGTAGCCCAACTGTCTGAGCGAGGATGGCCAGTGTCTCGTTGTTTGTTGCCTTATAAGGCGTTCAGCCACAGCCGATAACCAATAGCAATCAAGGTCCACGAACAGCCGATATCTCCAACTAATGGTGTATCAGAATGGGGTAAATTGTAGCCAGTCAATAGTAACTCACGCGCTATAGTCGGTATAGTATCAGCCTCGTATGAGTAGTACGAACGTAGGTCATTAGTTATATACAACTAAATTAGAACTGATTTTAATGAGACTTCTATTGGTGGAAAATTAACTATTCAGTATTTAACATTATAAATGGAACAATCTCCCGGCCAGTGCGTTCCCTCTATAAAACCTGTGTCAGACAGAGGAACTTTGTTTTCTGTTTGTTTTTTAATTAACAAAAGAAGTTGGCGCGTTATATGCGTTATTAGATAATATTTTGAACTTATCGACTCGTGCGTAAAACGCCTCATCTGGACTGGCTCTAAGTTAAAGTTTGTTCTAAAACTTTCAAAAGTATAGCTACAAACGTGTAAATAAAATAATAAACCTAATGGGCGACCCGGATTGAATAACTTTCGATAGTAAAACGGGCAATAAATCCTTTTGTTTTGTTCCTGACGTTCCCTCTCAAATGAAAGTGAAATCACCAGACGATCATTGGCACTGTGCTTTAACATAGACGCGTAGAGGATTATGTATAATTTTTGTATTTTTCTAGATAATTAAGTCAAATATTAAGCACCTATTTTTTTATTGACTTAGAACGAGAATCGAGTGCAGAATGTCCTCCAGAAATATTGCTACTGTTTAAATAGTCACCTGGTATGTCATATGACGTTTTGCATGGTGATATCATGGGTATGATTTGATCGTTCAATACACCAAGACCAATAGAATAAAAACGTTAGCCGATACAAAAATGCAACACTGAATATAGTTACGGCGAATTGTCCGTAGATGTGTAGCCCAACTGTCTGAGCGAGGATGGCCAGTGTCTCGTTGTTTGTTGCGTTATAAGGCGTTCAGCCACAGCCGATAACCAATAGCAATCAAGGTCCACGAACAGCCGATATCTCCAACTAATGGTGTATCAGAATGGGGTAAATTGTAGCCAGTCAATAGTAACTCACGCGCTATAGTCGGTATAGTATCAGCCTCGTATGAGTAGTACGAACGTAGGTCATTAGTTATATACAACTAAATTAGAACTGATTTTAATGAGACTTCTATTGGTGGAAAATTAACTATTCAGTATTTAACATTATAAATGGAACAATCTCCCGGCCAGTGCGTTCCCTCCTTCCTATAACATGGGGTCCTTCAAGCGTAACGTGAACAGACATTTACGCAGGCCGGCATGATAGCGACGACAGCCGGAGGAGGGCGTATCTCTCGGTGGTCGCCGTTGTTTTTGGATTGTACTGTGCTTACCATCAGTCACAGTGCAGTCACTTTGCCGTGCTACAAAAAAAAATACTTTCCTCGTATGAGGTAAGCAGTTATCATAAATTTACGATTTTAAACAAACAAACAATAATTATTCCATTAAGCAACCATTTTCATAAAATCAAAACCACTTGCATTAGCTAGTTTATCAATATTTTTATATAGTAATACGTTTTTAGATAAAATTAAATTTAAGAATATCATCAGTACGTTTAAGCGAGTGTCTATGCGCGAGTCGACTCGTGCGTAAAACGCCTCATCTGGACTGGCTCTAAGTTAAAGTTTGTTCTAAAACTTTCAAAAGTATAGCTACAAACGTGTAAATAAAATAATAAACCTAATGGGCGACCCGGATTGAATAACTTTTGATAGTAAAACGGGCAATAAATCCTTTTGTTTTGTTCCTGACGTTCCCTCTCAAATGAAAGTGAAATCACCAGACGATCATTGGCACTGTGCTTTAACATAGACGCGTAGAGGATTATGTATAATTTTTGTATTTTTCTAGATAATTAAGTCAAATATTAAGCACCTATTTTTTTATTGACTTAGAACGAGAATCGAGTGCAGAATGTCCTCCAGAAATATTGCTACTGTTTAAATAGTCACCTGGTATGTCATATGACGTTTTGCATGGTGATATCATGGGTATGATTTGATCGTTCAATACACCAAGACCAATAGAATAAAAACGTTAGCCGATACAAAAATGCAACACTGAATATAGTTACGGCGAATTGTCCGTAGATGTGTAGCCCAACTGTCTGAGCGAGGATGGCCAGTGTCTCGTTGTTTGTTGCGTTATAAGGCGTTCAGCCACAGCCGATAACCAATAGCAATCAAGGTCCACGAACAGCCGATATCTCCAACTAATGGTGTATCAGAATGGGGTAAATTGTAGCCAGTCAATAGTAACTCACGCGCTATAGTCGGTATAGTATCAGCCTCGTATGAGTAGTACGAACGTAGGTCATTAGTTATATACAACTAAATTAGAACTGATTTTAATGAGACTTCTATTGGTGGAAAATTAACTATTCAGTATTTAACATTATAAATGGAACAATCTCCCGGCCAGTGCGTTCCCTCCTTCCTATAACATGGGGTCCTTCAAGCGTAACGTGAACAGACATTTACGCAGGCCGGCATGATAGCGACGACAGCCGGAGGAGGGCGTATCTCTCGGTGGTCGCCGTTGTTTTTGGATTGTACTGTGCTTACCATCAGTCACAGTGCAGTCACTTTGCCGTGCTACAAAAAAAAATACTTTCCTCGTATGAGGTAAGCAGTTATCATAAATTTACGATTTTAAACAAACAAACAATAATTATTCCATTAAGCAACCATTTTCATAAAATCAAAACCACTTGCATTAGCTAGTTTATCAATATTTTTATATAGTAATACGTTTTTAGATAAAATTAAATCTAAGAATGTCATCAGTACGTTTAAGTTATAGAGTTCTTTTAGAAGCACAAAAAATACATTGAAAATTTCTCATCAGAATAAAGTTAAATTTAACATCTTCATTTTAGTTTTATTAAAGTGAGTAAAAAGCTTTTAAAATTTAATTTAAAAGTTCTAAGAAAATCACTAATTTTTCAGTCAAATCAAACTTACTGAATAGATTCCGAAGCGGGGTTTTTTTTAATTATGTGAAATAAATAGACAAGTAATCAACTTGCCGTTACATAGTTACTATGTAGATACACCTTTTCTAAATTATCTTCAGAGGGGTATCTATTCAGCCGTCTAATGAAAGAGGATTGCATCGACCTTTTTTACGATATATATATATATATATATATATTAGCTGATAATCACTTCGTCAACATCGTTTATTATCCCAACAATACGTACACACTTTATATATATAGTAGTCCGGTGAAGCTGTTAAGACCTTGCTAGATTAATAGCGTAGTCAGTTCGGAAAAAAAATGTATACATATAGATGAAGGGTTTTCTTTTTTCCCCTTATTCAAACTGAATTGGTTTAGTTCTCTGTAACAATCGAAATACATGTAAACGTTGGTGAATCATACAATTAAAATTGGATTTTTTTTTATTGTAACACGGCAAAGTTACTGCACTGTGTCTTATGGTAAGCAAAGAACGATCTAAAAACAACGGCGACCACTGAGAGATACCTCCTCCGTCGGTCATCGTTGTCACCGGCCTGCGTAAATATCTCTTCATGTTACGCTTGAAGGACCCCATGTTATAGAAAGGGGGAACACTCTAGCCGGGAGATCATTCCAAAGCTTCACGGTACGGAAAAAATAAGATGTAGCAAACTTTTAGTTCGTGCCCAGATAGGAGGTACCGTTAAGTTGTAGCTCCGAAGACCAGCGCGCGTAGTTCGGTTGTGAAAAGGAGAGAAAGGGATTTATTTGAATAACTCTTCAGAACACGAATGAGAATGAGAGAAAAAGAGAGAAAATCGTAAAATGAAAATTGGAAAAAAATACATGAATAGTTCATCTTTGTTTAACTTGTTAGATTCGCGGTGTTAAACAACAGCCCAATCCGAGATATGCCGTGCACCCTTGTGCTAGTTGTCAAATAAAATGGGCTCAATGCTATAAGCGCTCGCCTTAGTAGTCCGGTGAAGCTGTAAAGCTGTCAAGCTAATAGCGTAGCTATTCGAAAAAAAAATTGCAATCAGAGGAAATATCAGACCGCACACACAACTCGCAGTAATTATAAAAATCGTAATTCTTGAAATGACATTTCAATTAAGGACTAAAACCAAGTTACATATTAATAAAATATAGTTCCTTTGAGACTCAACGAAGGCAAAACTGTTGAACTTATCAGTATCAGACTATTCGATGCCGTAATTTATCGTAGATAGTTCTAGATTAGACTAGATTACTTATTTTTTGGATTCCATTTATTATTTGCCATTTTTGCACGACCAACCAATGGGCGGGAATCAGTCAATCATCGTTATAAAGGTTACATATTACAGCGGACGTTACTTTGCACTTCTGACTGGAATTGATTGACGGCTACCAGTCTCACACAGTCTCACAGAAAACCGACGGTTTAGAAACACGTAGGTGTTAAGTCTACACGTTAGGTGTAGGCGGTAGAGCCACGCTTGTAGATGGTAGAGCCACGTTTGTAGGTGGTAGAGCCACGCTGAAGCTACTACTGGTTTCAGCATGAATGGGTCGGCTCGCCCGAAGTAGTACCACCCTCTCACAGAAAACCGACGTGGAGTAACAGTGCTTGCATTATTGCGTTTCGTTCGGTCAGTGAGAGCGCCAGAGACCCGTCTCCTCTTCCTCCCTCCCCCTTTCCCCACTCCTCCATCCCCCTAACACAGGCTGTATAAAGGTTACATATTACAGCGGACGTTACTTTGCACTTCTGACTGGAATTGATTGACGGCTACCAGTCTCACACAGTCTCACAGAAAACCGACGGTTTAGAAACACGTAGGTGTTAAGTCTACACGTTAGGTGTAGGCGGTAGAGCCACGCTTGTAGATGGTAGAGCCACGTTTGTAGGTGGTAGAGCCACGCTGAAGCTACTACTGGTTTCAGCATGAATGGGTCGGCTCGCCCGAAGTAGTACCACCCTCTCACAGAAAACCGACGTGGAGTAACAGTGCTTGCATTATTGCGTTTCGTTCGGTCAGTGAGAGCGCCAGAGACCCGTCTCCTCTTCCTCCCTCCCCCTTTCCCCACTCCTCCATCCCCCTAACACAGGCTGGCAATGCACTTGCGACTCCCCTGGTGTTGCTAGTGTCTATGGACGGCGCTGATCAGGTGACCCGCCTGTTCGTTTGCCTGCTATAATATTAAAAAAAAACGCGTTCCTTGATTGACGGTAGTTGACATTGGTATGTAATTGTAAATATAAAGTAATGTATAAATAATTAAAATATGTTGCAGATTAATGTGTAACGAACACCATCGATTACGCCTGTCTCGCTCATTCACGAACCATCTTCAGATTGATGTTGACTCTTCATCCGATGCGAGCGGACGTGAAACGTGGCAGCGGCCAATCAATTCCAGGCGGAAGTGCAAAGTAACGTCCACTATAGTATGTAATTATGGATATCAGCAAAGTAACGCCTTCTTCCATTGAACATTATAAAGGTTGCACTCAGAGGACAAAAATATTAAATTGTTATAGGTACAAAATACTTATAATTCGTATAAATTTACCATCAGCGTAGATCGAAACGTCCCATTTCATTTTATCCGTTGTAAATACCGATTTCTTTCGATATTCAAACTTTGTTTCATTGTGAATCTTTCGTTAGGAACGGACGGGAACGTATTTTTATATTTACCGGTGAAAATTCTTTTGAAAGTAACTCGACCGTGAGCGTCTTTCATGTTTCTCAGCACAAAAGAAATGTTTCTAAAGTCTGGAACATCGTTATGGCTAACTTTTGGGTGTGACTTCGATCGTTTCCAAGTCGTCACAATATTGTTACCTTGTAGTTTATTATTGAAGTGAAACTTCTTTAGGCGCATGAGGGTAAATTTTTTACAGATGTAACGTCACGCAGGTATGCAACGGGAGTGACGACATTTGCAGTAAACGCAGATTTTTCATTATTTTTTTTTTTCTATTTTTCGAAAGTTTTAGATTTGTATAAATATAAACAAGACTTATAAATTAGTTCGCCAAAGAAGTTTCACTTCTGACATGTGTACTTTGTACGCACGCACTTTTTAATTTTAAAAGAACTTTACAAGATAACACTTGAGGAAACATAGAGATTTTATGGTTATTTTTTGAAGCCTTGGGTTACATTATTGGAGTTTTACTAAATATCCCTAAGTTTTTCTAGCCTCTCTTCTCCTTTTAATAAATATAGCCTATGTTACTCAGGAATAATGTATCATTCTAACGGTAAAACAATATTTGATATCGGTTCATTTGTTTTTAAGTGTATTGAGTACAAACTGATAAAAATACAAAACTTCCCTCTTTGTAATTATTAGTGTACGTAACTATATTTTATATTTATTATACTTTAACTAGCTGTATTACTAATTTTGTACGCTTGAAATTAATTTTTACTTTATAATGCTTCTTTGTGTACAATGTTTTAACTGCTACAGTTGGGAAAAAATACAAAAAGCATATTTGTATCATATATAAAGCTAACGTTGAGTTGTATGAGCGTAAAACAACTAATTGTCTGAACAATTGAAGCGCCGTTTTTCAACTAAAAAATAACCCAACTTCGAAATAAATATATAATAGTTAATCTATATATGAATACGTGAAGCGAAAACTTTATACGCCTTTTTAAGCGAATTGCGTGAACGGATGAACGTGAAATTTGGCATAAGTTAAAATTTATATGCAAGAGAAAGTTATTTATTTTATATAAAATGCATTAGAAGTACATTAAATTAATTAAAATATTCATTACTCCCACTACTGCTTCAATTTTACACAACATATACACACATGTAAATAAAAAAGACATTTTGACATCCGTCAATAACGGATTTCAAAAAAGGTTGCGAAGGAGGTTGCTATGCTCGACTGTGTGTATTTTTTTTACTCTTACGTTCCAATTACAATTTTTCATTCTACATTCAACAATGATATTATCTTATATATTAATACGTGAAGCCAAAACTTTGTATCCCTTTTTAAGCGAATTGCGTGAACGGATGAACATGAAATTTGGCATAGTCAAAGTTTATATGGAGGAGAAGTGCAGAAAGTTATTTATTTTATATAAAATGAATTAGAAGTACATTAAATTAATTAAAATATGCATTACTCACACTAC
Source organism: Antheraea pernyi (assembly GCA_015888305.1). Lineage (NCBI taxonomy): Eukaryota > Metazoa > Arthropoda > Insecta > Lepidoptera > Saturniidae > Antheraea > Antheraea pernyi. Next base: position 1,470,150 of record MU158761.1, read on the forward strand.
TGCTTAAATTTTACACAACATGTACACACATGTAAATAAAAAAGACATTTTGACATCCGTCAATAACGGATTTCAAAAAAGGTTGCGAAGGAGGTTGCTATGCTCGACTGTGTGTATTTTTTTTACTCTTACGTTCCAATTACAATTTTTCATTCTACATTCAACAATGATATTATCTTATATATTAATACGTGAAGCCAAAACTTTGTATCCCTTTTTAAGCGAATTGCGTGAACGGATGAACATGAAATTTGGCATAGTCAAAGTTTATATGGAGGAGAAGTGCAGAAAGTTATTTATTTTATATAAAATGAATTAGAAGTACATTAAATTAATTAAAATATGCATTACTCACACTA
>MU158762.1:7873-82853 GCA_015888305.1 Antheraea pernyi
GTGCTTGAAGGTCTCGTAGGTGAGCCAGCAGATGGCGGCGGCCGGCATCTGGTAGAGCACGCGCGGTCGCACGCCCTTGAGGAAGCCGAGGGGCCCGGTGGCGCGCAGCACCTGCGCGGCCGCCTGCACGAGCCCCTCGGCGCGCGCCGCCTCCTGCGTGTTGAGCACGGTCTTGCAGACGTCGAGCGGGGTGGTGGCGGCGGCGGCGAGCGCGCCCGCGGCGGCCCCGCTGAGCGCGTGTGCCGCGGGGGAGTACTGGCGGCGCGGGTTCAGCACGGTCTGGCACCACTCGTACGTGACGAAGTGCAGCGCCTGGAAGGGCACGTTCATGGCGACCTGCGTCCCGTACGAGCGGTAGAAGGCGCGGGCGCCCTCTTTCCGGTACACGTGTCGCGCGCACTCCCACACGCCGCGGTAAGGCGAGTTCAGCATCTGCAGCCTCTGCTTCACCACTGTGGACACGAACAACACACGATCAGTAATTACGTTACTATAAGTATGTGTTATAATCTAACGCTATAGTTTGTGCCGACGGCTACGATATTTCATATTCTTTATTTCTCCTATTTTGTATAACACTAGCAGTTCCCGCGACTACGTATGCGTAGAATAAAAAAAATTATTAGTAACATCATAGATAAAAGGTGTACTAAAATTCAAATTCCACGATTTAACTTGGCCTCACTCTTTGTGAACAATTCTTTTTTTTAAGACGCAGCGTGTTACTACTCATTTTTATATAATCGACATGAAGCTCCTCGAAACTATAATTGAGGTAATAAATGAGCCGTTTATCATTGAACTTTCAGAGTTCTGACGCTTTCATTCGATAGCGAGGCTCACTGAGTCGTTTTACTATCACCTAATCTCATATCATAACATAGTAAAATAATTTTAAATATTATCCGATATTTTCCAGAAAGTTTAATAGTATGAACCTAGTTGTTCAATAGCAAATCTTAAGTTTCACTCAACAAACCACATCGAAAACCCTTGGAGAAGCAATCATGTCAAGTTCATTGGTTATAATACTATGAAATACATTTTCTATAACTTAACAACTACTCCTATTACCTTAATTTAGTTTTATAACGGTAACAGAAAACATACCATGGGCAAATTCCTTAACGATTTAAACCAATACGTATATATACTTGTTTCATACACAGAACTTCGTAAGTGAACTATATATGTTAAACTGGTAGAATCTCGCAATGCCCCTGGCTTCGAAAGTCTTCAGAGCCTAACTCGACAACCTCATGATGCATAGTCTCGTAGCAGAAGCACGCAAATTATACATAATAACGATTCATTAAGTCGAATAATACTAAACAGAATTTTTGAATATTACGCTTCGAATAAAGCAAATAAATGAATATTCGTTTTATTACGCTTCTAATAATGTTGATTAATGATTAAGAATATAAGATATTGGAAAATAATATAACATTTTACTTTCACTTTTGTATAATTCTGCCTTTTGATTACCCTCGCGTCAAGCGTTATACAACGACCTAAGTGTAAGTAGTAAACAACGTGGAGTTGCTAACCACACCCGTCACTGCTACTTTAAGGCAATCATATATAATAGTAGTGGTAGTGGTTCTGCTGCTGGACCTCTACCGCACACATTCTACGACTCTTCATTGCAACTAGTTTTATTTCCTTTGTGTTTTACATGCTTATACATAGATTAATAATGCGAGTTAAGGGAATTAATTTAAATTATAACATACTATAAATTTATGCAATTATAAATTAACAGTTTAAACTGGAATGTATGTTGAATTTTACAAGTGTATAGTTTGATAGAGGCATCGCACACTCGCGCTGCTGATAACGTGTAGACGAGGGTTTAATGATGTGCACATATAATTAATTACAAAGTCGCGTTATCACTCAGCTACGTTCACAAAGTAGAATGCGAAATGTATTGTCATTTTAACCATCCGGCATTTTTTTAAACTGGTTCGGCATAATGACTGCACACACGGTACACGATGGAAAGTACAGTAAAGTCTATAAATAACGGTGACTGTCAGTGTTAAATAGCAACGGCAGACATCGCTATCATGCCGATGCAAAAGTGCTTCTTCACGCCTCGTTTGAAGGACCCCATATCATAAGAGGAAGGGAACACACTGGCTGGGAGAAGATTCCACATCTTCACAGTACGACAAAATAAGAGCTTTCGAACTTCTTCGTTCTTGCCGGGATGGTTGCTACTGTAAAACTGTGGAGACGCGTACCCGCCCGTGTAGTGCTATAGTGGAAAGGAGAAGATGGAATAAGGTTAAACAGCTCTTCAGAACACTCGCCATGATACAGCCATGATACATGACACATGACATGATCAATCAATCAATGTCAATCAACATTTTCCTACTAACAGGCGGCTATCAATTTGTTTCCCGTTGAATCGAACTCTTATTCACGTTATGTGTTTCATTATCACATTATACATTCACGCAACCTTAATATACATTCACGCAACCTTAATATACATTATTAACTCTAGGTGCATTTCAACAACTGTCTTGTAATTTAATGTTGTACTTAATTTTTGGCGCCATTTCATTACGTATTACCTTATTACAGTGAAATAATGTACGTATATTATAACAATTCTCAACTCTCTAATAAGTAATAGCTACGTGGAACCATAAGATACGTATCTGTTGTTGTTGGATATGTTATACATTGCGCACAAACTGCAATTGCATTTCATATGGATGGCTCTTAGTGCTGTGTTCAACATTTATTAGCGCTAGGTATGAGTCATTTCGAGTATGAATGTCTATTTAACAAGTGATCAGATACATCACTTTCCACTCCAATATGCATGTAGCATATAAAATTCCTTATTAGTTTATTATCGCTCGAAGAGTATTTGAATTCCGACGGAACGAACGTGAAACCACGATAACAACTGGAACTGGTAAACAGCGCGTGGGAAAGAGATAACAGACTGATAACACGGACGCGATAGATGCCACCAAATAAAAAAAACATATATTTCTCAATATTAATAAGTCTTATAGAAAACATAAAATAATTTTGTCTGTAAATTATTTGATCCTGTATACATAACACATACAAGTTATACCAAATTTTTAGATAATGCCGAGTGCCTTCTCTCGTCGTTTTCTATCCACACTATGTTAATAGGTGACTTTAACAACAACAAACAAACGTTAAATAACAAAGCAAGGTTACTATTCCAATTCATAGGTAGATACGACCTAATTCAAGAAAACTCTGTACATAGTTAACTTGGTGGCGCTTTACATCTCATTGTCCACAATCCAATAATACTAGTAGTCTTATTATCATTTAAATCTTCGAGATGTTATTGTGAAACGTGTTTAAACTAATTTCTAAAAAAGAATATTGTAACTGCATGTAACAAAGAGCGATGTCGCGTCGCAAGCGATACTTTAAATATTAAAATATAATAATGAGGTACTTCTTGGCACTTCGAATGAATAAAAAATATCTGTAATTTGTATGGAAGAATTTAGGCTTGTCGCAGACGGCAGTGCTCATATCCAAACTCGATGGGATTGCTGCTTAAATAACATTAGTTACGCACTAATCAATAGCCATAAGCAAAAATATTATGAAATGAAGTACGAGTACATTGAATCACCCCCGTGTCAGAGTAAGGAAGGCGATTCTTCGCCAAAAATAAATCCATTTTTAAATCGATCAGTATCGTGTTGTATGGAATCGTTTCATGAAAAATCGTGACCGGGAAACGGATCGATTATTCAAAAAAAATCTCTTAAATTTTGAATGAGCTTTTATAATTAAAAATTATTGCATGATTTTATTTTTATCTACATAGAAGAAATCGAAACACGATTTTATAGTATCAGAGATCGATTCGAGTGAAATAATCGATTTTTCTATGTCAAAAAATGTCAGATCGCCATCCCTAGGTAGGCGGTGAACGAACTCAAATCTATCGGGAGGGAAGGTATTGCATCGCGCCTCAACTCACAGAGGCGTAACGAGCGACGCAACTCTCTGTTCTGGGGTCAACCGAGTTATCTAATTATTTTTATAAAACATTCGTAATTGGACTTATTTAGATACGAAAGGTCTCACGTAATAATGTTATTCTCGCGTAATGCGTTAGCCCAGACGAAACATGTCGGCGACCAGCCCTAACTTGTACATGCTTAGTACATGCCACTGTTTCATTCCTTTCTAACTTTTCTGTTCACTGAATTTAGTTTATTATTATTATTTTAATATGATGATAGAATTTTACAGAAAGCTATTTAATTCGAAACTAAGCATTGCTTATATTACAGTAATTAAATAGCTGATATATTACAACTCAATGATATTAGTATAGATATATATTATAACTCGGTGATTAATATCTATTAATATAATCTGTACATCATATCATATCATGCACATATATTAAGAATATAAATGTAAAGTGTCTGTACTTTTTGATTTTCGTGAAAAAAATTGTTGCAGGTGTCTAGGAATAAGAAATAGAATACATTTCAATTATTTTTGAAAATGTCTGTCTGTGTGTCTGTTTGCTTGTATGAACACGCATCATTGCTAAAGTACTGGGTTCACAATAAACATGAAATCGTAAAGCATATACTCGGGAATAACGTAGTGTTCGTTTCATTAAAATCGGTCCATTCTATCAAAAGTTATTGTAGTTTTAATAAGGACGCGGCGTCAGTACGACAGAAAAATAGACAAGTAAATGGACCTAATACATTCAGATTACTTTATTAGTCACGGTTTTTTAGATAAGCTTCCATGCAGACAAAGTCGCGGGCACAACTAGTATATAATAATAATATTATAAAGCGGTAACGTTTGCGAGTTTGTGACGTTGTAGGGGGTAATATCTGGAACTACTAAACCGATTTTGAAAATTCTTTTACGAAAAGAAAGGCATGTTATTTGTGAGTGCCATATTAACACGAAAAATTAAAAAACGTTTTTGTGGAAGTCAGATTTACAAAGTAAGTCGGAGAAAAAACGGTCGAACGAAAACGTTTCTTACGAAGGCTGCCTTAACGATGAGAGATTGAGTTTCAGAGTTGTAGAGATGCTGCTTGAAATAACTATATGCTGCTTTTTATCTCCCCGTGTAGGATAATAACAGCAAAGGATAATTAAACAGACATGACATCTTGCTTTGTTATAATATATGCCTAAAAATAGATTCACTGACGACTCAATTTGAACGTAGTAAGAGTAATAAAGCGACACTATCATGAACATTGTTGCATATGACCGTAAAGCAAAATCGTTATTTTAACACAAAATGCGTAGTTAGGTATAGTATTATCGAATTTCGGATTATTTCTATGACTTATACTTTCTGAGATACTCAATCGGACAAAGTGACTTCTGCATTTTTGTTCACTAGGTACCGCTCTTGTAATCCACGTGGCAACGACTCACATGTCGATATCGTCTGATCGTCAGTCGCATCGTTGTACGCCGCAATGTGTGCATGCTGCACGTGATTCCACTATTTTGTGAATCCCTAATGAATTTTCGTGTTTCAATATTAGATTACACGTCAAAGGTGTGGAACTATTTGAGGTTATGACGCCCTGGGTAACGATAAGGCGGAAAATAAAACACACAATTCAACTATTTCTCACAATTTTGAAGAAAATACCAGAAATTATGGTAAGCTTTTAAGTATCAGTTATTTACAATATTGAAATTAATATATATATATATAACATAAACATTTTTCGTTCTTCGTGATGTTTATTATATCAACAGTAATATTATAAAGAGGAAACGTTGTATTTTGTATGTTTATAACGAATAGACTCTAAAACTACTAGACGGATTTCGATAATTCGTTCATCATTAGAAAACAACATTATCCCTGAGTTGTTACTCAGGTAGTTAATAGGTTATATTTTTTACTATAAAAGTAATGTAGAAAAATAACGTAATCCAAGGTATAAAAAATATTGCCATAAAATGACTTTCATCGCACGTGATAGATTATTAAAAAAAGGTTATATATTAAAAAATAATAATTACTAAATAAATATGTATCTAAGACCAAATGAGGTAATAATAGATTATTAATAACAAATATGTATTGATTATTTTGTAGAAATCAACAGTGAGGTTTTTAACAAATATGTTAGCTAAAACCATTATTCAAATAGCATTAGCATAATAATATGTATAAATTGTTATGTTTGTAATGATTTCTATTTTTATAATTAACTAGCTGACCCGTGCGACTTCGTCTGCACCAAATCGGTTATTACCGGTTTCGATTGTACTTTTAAACTCGAAAAATCTAAATACATCTCAAAACCCGATTGCAGCTATACCTACTGTTTCAAATTGTGAATCCCAACTATCCAGGGACTCACTCAAACATATACCCAGTTGGTATGTGAGAAATATTTTAAAATATGCTTTGAACCCGTTCGCAGCATCACCTACCAGGTCCAATTAAGATAACAAATAACCTACATATATTGCCGATAAATGTCTTCCCAGTACGTTGTCCCAGTAACTTCTGTCCCAATAAGCCTACAACCCGTTCGTAACATCATCTACCGGGTTCAATTAAAATAAAAACTAACCTACGTATATTGGCAGTAATGTAAAAAAAGCTTGAGAGGTCCATGGACCTCCAGTTGGAACGTAGTTCCTTTCCCTTTTTTGTAGGCGTTTACTATACGCTCAGTATAGTTTACATTATAAAATATCAAGTTGATAGAGTTAAATTGTAATTTAAACGTTATATTATATATTCATAAAATAAATAATAATAAATTAAACACTGAATTACATCATAACTATTTTCAACTTGTATTAAAACTTTTTCACACTACATTGTATTAAAGAAAAACATAAATATTAAAAAGATATGAACAACATGTGTCATCTGTCACTTGCCTGTGACTATTTGTCTAAGAGCTAGGCAACGGTTTCGACAGCGAATTGGCTGCCGGTAAACCTTTACAGGCAAAAATATTGAACTTTATATAATTTTAGAATGTTTTGTTTTTCACTAACTTTTAAACGCTACTAAAACGTGAATTTATTATTGCCAGACATTTTTGATATTAACAATAATGTGCCCGATGCAATTTTTTGTAAATAAAGAAGTATGTTCAAACCATGTTAAGATATCTGTAATTTTATTGAAGTTATATTTCTTTTGGCACGTTAGGGAAAAATGATGAGAGTAAATTTTTACGTTGCGCGCACACACCGTCACGAAAAACCGACACCCTGAAGTTAGCTATAGTCAACATTTTGTTTCTTTGTATTTGTTGTTTGTATTTCTTTATATTAAAACTTTCATTGTATTAAATACCTTTTTTTATTGTTAGTGTCGCTTTTTCTACAAACGTAGAATAAGGCGCAAGATAAAATTTTTGAAAAGATTTTTACTTGTTACGCCAAAGAAGTATAACTTCTAATGCGTGTACATAAGTACACACACACACTTTTTTTTAATATTATTTTATTTCAACATAAAAAAGGGTAAATTAAAAATATAATGTATTTTTTTATGTCATAGGAGGCAAACGGACAGGTGGGTCACCTGGTGTTAAGTAATAACTACCGTCCATAGACACTTGCAACACCAGGAGAGTCGTAAGTGCCTTGCCAACCTGTGTTGGAGGGGGAGGAAGCGGAAGGGGAGAGGAGGAAGGGGAAGAGAGGTGGGCCTCTCCGGTGCTCTCACTAATCGAACGAAACGCACTAATGCAAGCATTGTTACTTCCCGTCGGCTTTTTGTTAGAGGGTGGTACTACCCCGGGCGAGCCGACCCATTCATCCTGAAACCAGTAATAGCTTCAGCGTGGCTCTACCCCCTACCAAAACCTATGTATAGAATAACTTAGTTATAACTCTAGCTTAGCGCAACACTGGCTGTATAATAAAGATAGCCATAATTATGGAAGAGCCTGGTTAACAAAATGAAATATGAAACTTTTTCACACTACATTGTATTAAAGAAAAACATAAATATTAAAAAGATATGAGCAACATGTGTCATCTGTCACTTGCCTGTGACTATTTGTCTAAGAGCTAGGCAACGGTTTCGACAAATAATGTTCCTTAAATTATTTATAAATCAAAATGTTGATCTGTAAAGGTGTAATTCGCATTAAAAAATACAACGTTAACTGGCTACCAGGTATCCTGAATCGTGTTTGGAAGGGCATAATATATCATCATATTAAAGAACCAACTTTTCTCAAATTCTCGTTCTTCCAACGTTGCTGGCTCTTATACTAAGGTGTCGCAAAAAAGTCTAGTTACATTAACTAATTTCTTTTCTTTCGTTATCCTGGAGAACCCCTTGCGTTTTATGGGTCAAAAAGTATCCTAAATGTAACCTTGTAATGTACAGATTTGGCTTTGTTACAGTTTTATTATAGTATAGATTGTAATGTTTTATTATGGCCTTCAGAATATTTTTATAACGTTCAGAAGCCTTCTCGGGCCAAAATAAAATATATTATATTCGGATTTGATTTTCATTTAATTTTTGATTTCATTTTGTTTTATGATGCTTTAAAAAGTCCTTTACGTCATTTTAAAATTTTATTCACTTAATCATCGTGATGATGATGTTTTTATATTAAAAACAACAAATAAAATAATTTAACACACGCGCTGCGGAAACTATGAATGATAGAACAAAAATATGTTCTACAATATTAAAGAACATATTGGAACATATTATATATATAATAATATATAGGGGGTGAGGTGAGGTCGCCCATGCGAGGTAGACCGCGGAAAGGTAGTTTCTCGGCCAAGGCCGTGTGCTCCACTGCGGGGAAGGCAAACAGGTCGCACGATCTTATCATTACTTCGCAACAACATTTTTTGGTTTCGTAGTATTCGATTTTTGAAAATTTTTAATTAATTCGTAGTAATCAACGATAATTCATTTCCTTAAGAAGTTTTTCTTGTATAGTCTATACAATATCTCATAACGCAGAGCGGCATTATTCATAGTTTTGGAACATTTAATGAAACAATTAGTACACAAAGTGCTTCATTTAACACTGACACAAAACTGAGTGACAAGTTTTAACGTGCCTCTATCGGAGCACTCGTAAGCTCTAACTATCTCCTCGTTTCTCTTATTATCTACTCTTATTTATTATTGACTCGAAGCCCGTATATACTAGGTAGACGGGTAAGTGCCTGCGCGCACTACGGTTTTTCACCGCATAAATGTTTTCAGCAAATTTTGTAATGTATGGAATTGTATAGAAAATTCCGCACCGGTTACAAGATCCGCAGCTACGTAAAAAAATCCGCGTGCAAGGTTATACCGACTTATGTAATTTCCCCCCAAATTTTGGGAATATATAAGTGAAAGTGGATTCTTCTGGGGTCCATATTTTAGGGTTTTTTTAATTAACGAGTATAGATAGACTGTGAGATAACACAATACGGACAATCATATTTATGACATATCACTGTTCTTTTTTTACGAAGGCAATGATCAAACATGCATTTTCTATTCGAACTGATTTTTATTAAAAAAAATATTGCTTATATATTTCACTAATAAATTCCCTAGGAAATCGAGCAATTGAAGACATGGTGTTAACTATCATTTTTATTTGTAAATATATTTACTGAAATTACCTGACATTAAAATATTTTTCTTGAAAATCATTTTAATCATCACCATCATTAATTACCCTTATCCCACTTAAGTAGGGTCGGCACAACATGTTTTCTTTTTCCACTCTCTCCTGTCAAATGTCATCTCAGTATTCACACCTTTTACGCACATATCATTTTTCACGCAGTCCATCCATACCTTCTTCGGTCTTCCTGTACTCGTATATCCGTCCACAAACATATTCAACACTTTTCTAGTTACATGGTTTTCATCTCTCCTCATGAAATGCCCATACCATGCTAACCTATTACTCCTCAACTTATCTCTCACTGGTGTTATTTTCAAACTTCCTCTGGTATACTCATTCTTAATTATCTCTCATCCGTCTCTTTCGCAGCCCAGCACTCAGATGCATACAGCATGACTGGTCTTATCATAGCTTTATAACCCTTGCCCTTGAGTTTCAAAGGCATTCGTGGGTCACAAGCTACCCCAGACACATTTCGCCATTTCATCCATCCTGCATTTATTCTATTCCTCACGTCCTTATCAATGCCACCGTCGCTTTGTATCAATGAACCGAGATACCGAAAATTAGAGCAGGCTGGTAAGGATACACCATTTAAGGCTATAGGAGAAAAACTAGACGTACCACCGAAGTCACAAAACAAATGTTCAGTTTTTGTTCTACTAATTTTCAAACCAACATTCTCCAGTTTTTCTCGCCATTTTTCCAGCCTGCTCTGGACCTCGGCAGAATCTTCTCCGATAAGAACAATATCATCAGCAAACAGCATACACCAAGGTGTATGTATCCTCCTATATGGCTGATGTTAATGCATCCATAACAAGAAGAAATAAATAAGGACTCAAAGCTGAACCCTGGTGTAAACCTACAGCCACATTGAAATCATCGATAACTCCAGCTTCGGACCTAACGTGTGTTTTGGCTTGCCCATACATACCACGAATAAGTTGTAGGTACTTGCCAGGCACTTTTTTCTTTTTCAAAGGCCACCACAAAACATCTCGGGGTACTCGATCATATGCCTTCTCCAGATCAACAAACACCATATGCAAGTTCTTATGTACACGTCTGTATTTTTCGCACAGTTGCCGAAGTGCGAAAATGGCATCTGTTGTCGCTCGTTCAGGCATAAACCCAAATTGATTTTGAGTCACTTCAGTCTCATCTCTTATTCGTCTCGCTATCACTCTTTCCCAAACCTTCATACTGTGTGACATGAGCTTTATTCCTCGATAATTATTACAGTCCTGCACATCACCCTTATTCTTAAAGATAGGTACTATTATGCTATTGCACCATTCCTTTGGGATCGCCTCTTCTTGTAACATCTTATTAAAAAATAAAGTCAGCCACATCCATCCATCTACTTTTAAAAACTTCCATACTTCAATAGGTATGCCATCTGGCCCTACGGCTTTTCCGTTTTTCATACCATTCACAGCTTTTTTTACTTCATTCTCACTTATTTCTTAAATAACACCTAAATTTAACGGTACAGTCTCTAACTCCCCGGTCCTATCATTTTCTTGATTCATCAGTCTTTCAAAATATCTCTTCCAACGACTCTTTATGTCCTCATCATTCATCAAAACTTTTCCTCTATCGTCTTTTATACATTTAACGTGCGTAATATCTCTTGTTAGCTTTAATCTCTCTAGCTAGCTAGCTCTCTAGCTTTAATATCTCTTTTTAGCTTTTCCTAAACGACACAAATATTTTTGTGTTTGTGAGCTCTCCAGTGATTGGTACAATTCATCTTCTTCAATACTTTGACTCTATCAATAGCTACCGCTCTTTTTGCATTTCTCTTACATTCTGCATACATTATTCTCTTATTTTCTTTAACCGTGCTATCCCGGTCTTCAATACATCTCCTTTCCTTAAAAGCTATTTTCTTTTCTTACAAAACCTTTTGTACCTCTTCATTCCACCACCAAGTGTCTTTTTCTATCTTTTGTCTTCCTTTCGTTTCACCAAAGACATCTCTTGCCACATTCCTTATACATGTTGCCATTTCATTCCAACATTCATTAACTGTTTTCGTTTCCATCTTTTCCATTTCTATCATTTTATTGACAACTTTGGTCCTAAATTCTTTGCCATATTCATCATTCATCATTAGACACCATTTAATTCTGGGTGGAGGTTTGTAAATATTTCCGGCAAGTTTTAAATTTATTTTTAAATCTAACACTAACAAACGATGTTGAGTAACTAATACCTCTCCAGGCAAAACCTTACAATCCTTCACAATTTTAACATTATTTCGTCGTAAAAGAAAATAATCAAATTGAGTAGTGTGATTACCGCTACTGTTAGTGATTAGCTGCTGGTCTCTTTTCTGAAAAAATGTATTAGCTATTGCAAAATCGAAAGCAACTGCAGCTTGAATGAGGTTTTCACCTTCTTTGTTTTTATTCCCAAAACCCCAGCCTCCATGCACTCTCTCATAACCTCCATTTTCTCTTCCTACATGCCCATTAAAATCACCTCCAATATAAATATCCTCATTCTGTGAAATATCCATTATCACCCTATCAAAGTCTTCCCAAAACTTCTCTTTCACAGCCTCGTTACATCCAGCTTGTGGCGCATACACACTTATTATATTTAACGTCATCTGTTCTATCAATAATTTCACCAATATTAATCTATCATTTACTCTTTTTACGTCCGTCACACATTTCTTAAACTCATTGTCTAATACAATTTTTTACAAAATAATAAATTAATTTATATGTTTTGAAGGCGAACGTTAACGTCAAATATTATTGAAAATCATTTTAATGAATCAATTATTTAAAAAAATGTGCACTTAAAAAAAGTGCTTTTTCCATAAATATATACCTTGTACTAATTATTTTTTAAGACTTTTCTACTTTAGCTTTAGAGGTAAGTAGTTTTTTGTGAGTTGCTATCACTGTACGCTAGTCGAGTCAGCAGTCAGTAGTGCTTGAACCGCGAAGGAGGGATGTCGTCGGCACGCGCTTCCGATTACGATGACGCGATGGGTTCGCAGGTGGAAGCCGATTTCGATATTGATGCATTAATTATACAGGTTCAGAACACATCAGCAAGTTATCAAATTGTTAAATGATTGTATATTCATTCTGTAGTACAAAAAATTTTTTTTGATACATACCTAAATCATTATATTTAACAAAAAAGAAACCCTTTATAGGTCTCAGTGCTATTATTGGATGTACCCAATATTGTTTTCGTTTGTATCTTTTAGTAATAAATAAACGCTAACTCAGACTTTGGTTTTGCAATCCATGGCCGCATTTTTTCCGCGACGATCGTATAACGAATGACGTAATATGCGAAAAGTCTACCATAAGACGCGGGGCTTATGTTGTGGATTTTTTTCCGGTCCGGAATAAAAACCGCACCGCAACTAGTGCGCGTTCGGCCTAATAGTTCATAGCGTTCACTTGAAGTATTTATTTCTATACGTTGGAGGTGTTAGTGTTTGAGCACAATCGCACCTAATGTTAGACGACGATCTGATGTAAGATAGTAAACACGCTAAACATAGAGAGAGACATCGAAACTGCTTGACGACAGATTTTCAGCTGAAGCGTGATTATCTGGCTAGCCGGGTTTAGATAAAGCCCTCCTACTGTACAAATTTTAATTCAATCCAATTAATATTTAATTTCGTTTTCAATTAATATTTTATTTCAATTCTGTTAATATTTAAATCGTGGTATAAATAAGAGATATAAATATACAATGAAACCACATTGAATCGTTAATTAATATGAACTCTAATAATATTCTCTGGAATATTAATAACAGCTCATCGTAATAAACTGACACATATTTTTTACATATCTGTGTGTTGATTATGATACGTAATTATAAACATTCATTGCAAATGATTCAACCATAACAAAACGAATGATAGCGCTATGGTCATCTGTTTATTTTTCACTTTCTATATAGTTTATTTAAGAAAATTGTAATATATTTAGCTAACATTATTGCCTAGACGTCGAGTCATTTTAATTATCATTTAAATTGTATATTTCTTTTGAACGATGAATCCCTGTAACCAAAGCACTTAACGTTTTATGATAATACACAAAACTCAAGTGAACTTATAATGATGACAATGACATTTCGATATACATTATTTGTTTATGAATAGGTACTGTTTAACCCACACGTATAAAGAATAACGTAAATGGAAGGGAATCACGGACATAACAAACGTTTCAGTTAAACGCCGATGTGGTTTAACATGTTAGACACGGTTAACCTACTCGTAGAGGGCTCTGAACTGACCGCCGCCTGCCACGAGTGCGGCGCTGACGAAGACACCGCGCAGTACACTCTGTCTGAGTGCGCTGCGTGGGGAGAGCAGCGCCGCATTCTGGCGGCGGCGGTAGGAGCGAACAGGCGTGGCGAGCGATGGCTTCCTTCTCCGTCAACGAAGGACAGGCAGGAGGAGGCGGCGCTTTGCCCAACTCCTCCTTTTTTTTTTTTTTAACGTGGGGAAATCCCTTATGGATACGCCACCCTCCCGGGGGAGAGGGTGGGTTATGTCCGAGTCGCACGGACTAAAACCCCACGGTGTACCGACAGACCGTTTTGTGGGGGCGGCAAGGGATCGTGCAAGCTAATCAACCTTGTAGAGCCGCCCCCACTGCCCAACTCCTCCTGCCACTGTAGCCGGACCTGAGGGGATGGGCCGGGGGGCTCATCTCCTCATTGCACAGGTCCGGCGGACGAGGGGAGGCAGCTGGTGTGTGCCCAGTCAGCGGAAGGTTTCCGCCGGGCGGACCGTGGGGGCGGCTCTACAAGGTTGATTAGCTTGTTTGATCCCTTGCCGCCCCCACAAGAACAGTCTGTCGGTACACCGTGGGGTTTTAGTCCGTACGAGTCGGACAAACCCACCCTCTCCCCCGGGAGGGTGGCGTATCAATAAGGGATTACCCCATGTTAAAAAAAAAGAGGGCTCACAACTGGCTCTCAAGCGCACTTGTCGAAATGTGCCGATTTACATCATGTTTTTAAACTATAAATGCACTATCTAGCTTCATTTTTAACCGACTTCAAAAAAAGGAGGAGGTTATCAATTCGTCTGTATTTTTTTTTTTTTTATGTTTGTTACCTCATAACTTTGGACTGGGTGAACCGATTTTGATTATTCTTTTTTTATTTGAAAGCTGGTACTTCCAGTGTGGTCCCATTTCAATTTGGTACAGTTCCGACAACGGCATCCAGTGCAAAACCGTATAAGTTTTAAATTTGCATTAAGTATGTACACGACAAATAGACGAATAACTCAATATTACGCTAACCGATTTCGATGATTCATTTTTTATTGAAAAGGATGTACTTCAAGGGTAGTTTGATGAGAGTTTGGTTAGGTTCTGATTATGGGATCCGTGACAAAGTAAGAAAACTTTCAAGAAACGAGCCTACTCCTTTCTTAAGGGCCGGCAACGCATCTGTGTTTCCTCTCGTGTCGCAATTGTCCATGGGCGGCCGTGATCACTTACCATCAGGTGACCCGTATGTTCGTTTGCCACCAATATTATAAAAAAAACTCTTCAATTCTTAGGAGCCTATTGTGCTTATGTTCGTTGCTGTGTTGCAACATGACGCAAGCATTGTAATTACATTACTTAAGGTGTATAATGTGTGAAGCGATGGTAGCCGAGTTGGTGGTAGAAACTATCGCGGATTACTGAAAAGGTTGCGTTCGTACCAAACGTTACTTATTGTACAACCAATTGAAACCATATCGCATACCATACCGATAGATACCATACCGCAAAAATGCGCATATTTTAATATACTTAAGGCGGAACGGAGTTCGCGGGCACTGCTAGTAAAATATATTTATGTACACTAAAAATGGAAAAATAAAGTAAATTTTCAAAAAAAAGTATTAACCGACTTCAATATCAATCAAAAACCCATAAGGCACTAAAAAGCGGAAAATAAATAGTTTATCAAATTAACCAAATTAAATAAAACATATGAATATGTGTGCTACCTAGAGATGTATTGGAAGTCGGTGCCAACCAAACCGAAAATCATATCATCTACAGGTACAAAGTTTAAGTCCACTCTCGCGTCTCTGTAATACAAAAATTTTGGTTGGTACCGACTTCCAGTACATCTCTAGGTAGCACACATATTCATATGTTTTATTTTTGATAAACTATTTATTTTCCGCTTTTTAGTGCCTTATGGGTTTTTGATTGATATTGAAGTCGGTTAATACTTTTTTTTGAAAATTTATACTATATTTTATTACGTTATCTATACTAATATTATAAAGAAGTAAAGTTTGTGATTTTGTGACGTTGTAGGAGGTAATCTCAGGAAGTACTTAACCGATTTTGAAAATTCTTTTACCAATAGAAAGCCACGTTAGTGTCGTAGGCTATATATCATTACGCTAATACCAATAATCCTTTTGAGAGCTTCCGCTGCGTCTTAGCCCAAAATAACTATTCCACGCGTGCGAAGTCGCGGGCAGAAACTATTAACTAATTATAGTATCTATACTAATATTATAAAGAGGTAAAGTTTATGAGGTTGTAGGAGGTAATATCTGAGGAGTCGGAGAAAAAATTGTCGAACAAAAACGTTTCTTACGAACGCTTCTTTAACGATGGAAGATATATGACTGGGTTCTAGAGAAAAGTTGTAGCTTGATAATGCCTATTACCGACCAACGAAGTGGGCACGGGTCAGCTAGTATAATATATAGGCCGAGTAGGTAAATAAAGTCGACACTAAATAACTGTCAATACATTGTATTCCTATATTTTACCTAAATTACATATTAACCCGATATAATAGGTAGCTGTGGGCAATTACTTAGAAATGAAATAAGTTAAATGAATAGGCAGTATCATATTAATATTAACATCACAGTGACAAAGCAAACTTTGATGTTGTTAAAGGCAAAACGTTAATTCTATTATAATTATACAACTTATTTATTTATTTATTTTAGGATCGTCAACATGACAATACATTAGCTAGTATATAAAAAGTAGGACTATTGTAACACATAATAAATGTAGTCATATTTACAGACAACCACGGCATGCTCCAACAATAAATTAAATATTAATAAAACAAAAGATTAAACTATTTTACATATAAAAAAAAATTACATGATAATACAAAAACGAGAAGATTGAAACAGAAAGAGAAATATAGGAAATACTGAAAAAAAAAAACCATAACTGTGTTTTGTGAAGAGATTGATATGTCTTCTATCGTTGTTTTGAAATGATTTCGTTAACTTTCTCATCATAACTGAATATATTACGACATTAAATTCAGTTCCATAGCTTATGTAGCTAATAAATAATGTGGTTCTCTGTGTTCTATTACCTACATTTAAAACAAGGTTAAAGCAATATTATCTTAAATGTTGTTAACAAAAAAGCAACAAAAAGTTGGCTACAATTGGTTGCTTTAACGCAGAGATTTACTCTGAAAAAATCCGTCAGTATTATAGAGACAAATTTATTTAAACGAACAAGATTAACTAGCCGGTCGACTCAGTTTCTGTTCAGTTATAAACTGACCCACACAATTATTGCAAATAATTAGGTTTTTTTTTAATGTCGCGAGCGATTGCGGCGCGAGGGTCATCGGTGTCAGTGTGCTCGGATTATCGCTTCTACGTGATTTTACGTTTTACGGAACTAACAACATTTGCAATTAGGCTAAGGGGTGCGGAACGCGGGCGCGGTAGGGGGGGGGCGTCAGCGCCTCTCCAGATAACCCCTAAACTCGATTTGGAACAGAATAGATCTCCAAGTCAATTACGACTTAACTACTATTCCCGTAGTATTAGCGATGTAATAGTTAGACGTAGAGATCCTACAAGCACTATAGAATCATGTTTTAATCAATATAATTTAATCGTGTCAATTTGGCAGCCACGATCAAAATGAGGAACAAGTGTCGGCTTGTTTCCAAGAGTCTGTTACCTCGAGAGAGAGAGACGCTTCGTTGACGAGCTTACTTAATATTATGCTTTGTGGGAAGTCTTACAGTCGTATATGTGGAACCATGTGAATGAGTAATGGAGCTATCAGAACTAGACTCGCCTGTATACACGTGTTTACTGTATTTAGATGAGGATCGAGATAACACACAATGTACTGACCTTCAGCAGATCGTGCACCAACGATGCGAGGCACCCGGACAGACCTGAAATCAGTCAGACGGACAAATGAATACGACCCACATATTATGTTATACATGTATCCCAAACCAAATAATTGTAATGGGAATTAATAATAAATAAATTAATAATTCTTGAATTTTATGCGATTCAACCACAAATTCATACGCCCGAACAATTTCGAAGAGTGTTATATTTTTTTCATCATTAATTTCAGAATTCACAGTGCTAATTGCAAAACTATGATAATTTTTTAATACAAATAAAAACCCTATTTTTGTTTGCGAAGTGCCTTATAAGGGAAACTTATTGTTTAAGAATTCACAAGGTTTTAGTAAATTACGATTCATATCTCGGGAGTGTGATATGTTTAGTAAATAAGGATTAATCATACTTTGAAGTTATTACTATACATGTATCGTTTTAATATTCTGTATTAGTTCTATTGGACAACTACATTGCTTTTTTGTATAAAAGTTTGGAAGAAAGTATAAACGTATGTATAACCGGCAGAGGCACATACATCAGCACGGCCACTGAGCTCGCGCAAGCTGAGACCACTCAAACATCTTAAATATATCATAATAGGAAAATATCGGTAATGCTAGTTATCATGTTATTCTCCGGGCGTCGATTGCTGGGTCAGTTTGTCGCTTAGTTCGTTTACCTCAGGGTCTAGAGCATATTTACCTACATCGATAAATGTACTATATATTATTATATATTGACGATGCAGTAGTATTTGTGTTGATTGACGCGCCGTTTACATCGCCATAACGGTTAAAAAGGCAAATGTTTCTCGTTACGTAAATGTGAGTATTTGGAAAACTTGCAGCTAAATACACAACTACATGACACGTGCAGAAACAATAAAGACTATTTACCAGTTTCCACACGTATAGATAAAAGAAAAGATACACTAAAACACACGGAAGGACAGAGAAGTCTTATTCAAAGAAAGAGAATTCAAAAGAACTTTTCACGTTTCCATACACTTGCGTTGAGCAACATGACGGTTGCGATCAAATTAAACGTATTTATTTGGATTGTTGCTATCGAATTAGGTAGTAATATTGTCTGTAGATAGCTTTATAAACTGTGTTACATAGTACATGCGATTACTTAGTATCTCTGAATAGACAATTAAGCCAAACAATATGCAAAAAATGATGATAAACGAGCTGTTTTTCTTCGTTCCTACAGTATATTATATATTTCACAGCGCGATGTGTAATCGAGTATGTGTGTTTTAGATATAAATTATAAGTAACGCGGAAATCTTTCTTGTATTTGTTCAATACAAATGACGTAAATGTCATAATTAAGATTATTTAGACTAGCTATTTAACGCGCCTTCGTTTGCAGTGCTATCTCCAAAACGATTAAACCGATTTTCACGGAACTTTCACCGGCAGATAGATGACTTTATAAAGAGTAATTTAGGTAATTTTAATTTATACTAACTGTTAACCATGGCTTCGCCCGCAGTGCTATCTCCAAAACGGTTTGACCGATCTTCACGATATTTTCACTGACAGATATAATGACCATATAAAAAGTAATTTGACAGATATAATGACCATATAAAAAGTAATTTAGGTAATTTTAATTTATACTAGCTGTTAACCATAGCTTCACCCGCAGTGCTATCTCCAAAACGGTTAAACCGATTTTTATGAGACTTTCACCGGCAGATAGACTAAATTACTTTTTATAATTTAGACTAACTGTTAACCGTGGCTTTGCCCGCATAGCTACATCCGAAACGGTTTGACCTATTTTCACTGGACTTTCACTGGCAGATAGCTGACCTTATAGGAAGTAATTTAGGTTATTCAATTTTAAACTAGGTGTTACCCGCAACTTTGTCCGCATGAAATTTAGCAAAAATAGTTGTTCATTGTAAACACGTGCTTAAGACATGCCTTGTAGTGGACTCCATATATCTGTATCTATGTATGTAATTTGAATTATATTGTCTTTTCGATCATTTTGGCAGCCATTTTGTTTTATTGGCCGCGCTTTCGGCTACATAACTCAGGAACCATAGTAACATGTAAGAGTATCGTATCAAGTTCTATGAGCACTATTTAAATTGTTGAATTTAAAATTAAAAACTGCTTAGACAGATATAAAGTTTCATATCTTGTGTTATCACCCACCTCCGGTGCCGCTGCATCACATTCAAGAGACGAGACTACTACACGACCGGAACATTGATATTAGCTCCACCATATTATAAATATACATTGACACTAGCGCCAACATATTAGAGATACAAATTGATACTAGCGCCACCATATTAGAGAGACACATTGACACTCTAGCGCCACCATATTAAAGATACATAAACAAGAATTATTAATATTATATAGATTTTAATAAGCCTAGCTATAGCTATATAGCTAGTAGCATAATATAAATAAGGACCTTTGTTTTTTTTATATCTTAGCAGGCAAACGGACAGGTGGGTCACCTGATGTTAAGTGATCACCACCGTCCATAGACACTTGCAACACCAGGGGAGTTGCAAGTGCGTTGCCAGACTGTGTTTGGGGAGGGAGGAAGGGAAGGGGGAATGGAGAGAAGGAAGGGGAAGGGAGATGCGCATCCGGCGCTCTCACTGACCGAACGAAACGCAACAATGCAAGCACTGTTACTTCACGTGGGTGTGTCTGTGGGTCGGGTAGTAATACCCCGAGCGAGCCGACCCATTCATGCTGAAACCAGTGATAGCTTCAGCGTGGCTCTACCACCTACCAAGCTTAATATATTATAATAATATAATATAATTATAATTATTGCGGGGTGGTAGGGTTTTACAGCCCGACTGGGTCGCAACCACCATGTATATGGCGAAAAAGCCCGTCATAGTGATTCGCTTCTGCGGGTCGCGTTTCGGGATCAGCCTGTACATATCCAGCTTTTCGCAAGCCGGCATGACAGCGGCGACCGGCGATGGACAGCGTGTCGCTCGGTGGTCGCCATTGTTTTTGGACTGTACTGTGCTTACCATCAGGTATAGTGCAGTCATTTTGCCGTGCTACAATAAAAAAAAAAAAAACAAATAATATAATTCGCTTTGTTACAATAGTACATTATGTATTTATGACATATAATTTAGAGTTCAAAATAACACTAAAGTCTCAATGGAATTAACTTGAGTTAACGTAGCGTTATCAATCATGTATAAAATTCGAATGGGTTACATGTTATGTGACATTTATAACCAGTTTGTTGACATCATAGTAATTCGTTAAAAATATGTTTAACAGAACAAAGAAATTGAAGCTTATCGAGGGGTGTACGAAAGTATTTTACAAATGATAAAACATGAAGGTATATTACATATATTACACTAACAATATCCCGAACGACAAACTTCCATTAGGAATATTTAAAAACTAATTACGATTTCGTTTTTGCCGGGATTTTGGAATGTCATGTAGTTTTTTATTCATTATCTTATGTTATTTGGTTCTATATTTTATAATATTGGTGGTGTTAACAAAATATAGTTTGGCTATTGTGCGCAAGTGAATTGGTTGAGTAATAATACCACGGAATATGGATACTGACTTACCACAAAAACTTCCTGGAAAGTTTTAACAAGACGGTCACTATCAAATGATCGCAAGAAACTTGTAATATAATTACTTACTTGATAATGGCAGTAATAATCTACTAGAAAATTACTCAACAAAAAAAGAAACTAATTACGATAATTGAAAATTGAACCTTTTGGTTTTAAAACGCTGTAGGTTTTGTTTATCTGTCATTTGTTTTTACATAATGGCACCATTTTCAATATTGTGTGTGTTATTATGGATTTAACTCGTGATGATTTTCGTTTGATTTAATCTTAATAGATTACAAATTAGTTGTGGGTAGAAAAATATATAACTATAGGTACAAATATATACCACGGGACGCTCGTCGAGTGGAACTAAAGTTTGTACATAAACGATATTAATGTTGCTTGACATCGACTACAAATATATTATTAGGTAGTGCAAATATTAAGATTTTTGATTTCATTTGATCAATTTAATCATTTGTTAGTTTTCGATTTTAGTAAAAACTTTATCATTAAATAAAATGGACACGTGACTATACGACCATTTGTTTGCCGGAAGTTATTGACTAACTCCGTAAAAATAACCAAAAACACCGTAACACGTCTAGTAGAATGCATATACATTATACATAGTGATGAATGGTTACAATATAAGAATTGGTATAATAGTATAAAGAGTAGCAGTACCGTGTGTGATGTGCTCGTGACGGTGGCGTGTCATGTTTGCCAGCGAGAGCTTGCAGTGCTCGTAGGTCGCGAAGAAGCAGGCGTGTGCCGGCCCCGCGCCCAACACCACCGCCGACATGCCCCGCACCGGCCTGCAACACAAGCGGACTCCTTCACTACTGACACCACATTTCACAGTTTTCTCTCCAATTAGGTAACTGGACATTTCAGTGACTATTCACAAACATAAGATTCGAGACTCATTTAATGTTTGAGCCGCCAAGAACTTACAAGCGGTTTACACTCGATGTTCCACATTTGGGTTAGCGTGTTATTAACATCGACACTTCACCATCGGATGAAATTATATTTACAACATTGTTTTGTAGCAGAAATTATTTAAACAAAAATAGTTTCTAATACAGCTGTTTCTTAAAACGAGCTAATTTTTTGGTTTTTATCAAGTAACGTTTATGTAGGGCACGTATAATAGGTAATTACTGTATAAATAGTTTATCTAAGTCATTCAATATTTTAACACACTGCAAATGATATGATATGAACTGATGTGTGAGTTATCTCAACGAGAATTTATAATCCCTACTACATTTCTTAATTATTTAACAGTTGAATGCGACACCACGTTTTTCATTATTTTCTATTTAAATTATGTTATACTGTTCAGTTTTTTTACCGCGGAACATTATACCGATTTTTTTTCAATAACTAATTTCTGCTTTTTGCTGTTGACTTCAAGACTAGTCCCGAAGAAATTTACAAACATACAATTCACGGGACACAGATCGCACGCAGAGCAATCATTTGTGCATTATAAAAATAAAGATACTGTATGAGAACGGAACCCAAAGCAGTCAGTATGGTTGCAGAGACATGTGCTCGATTAATAATTAATTTAAAATGAATTGCAACATCCTATACCGACCGATACAAAATGTTATTTTTTATTTATACCTTACTTTAGTTAAAGAAACAAGTTACTGTTTACAAAACTGGCGAAGTAACAACAAACTTCCATAAAATCTTCTCATTTGCAGGTGCAGTCAACAGCTAATTAAATATGCTTGAATCCGTTACATTAAGGTCTAATTGCTTTATGATATAACAGTATTTCGCTGAGTGTTGTTTCACCCGTTGTTTTACAACAAAAATGAACAATCTTCAATTAAACTACATGTGTCGTAATTTGATCAGTCCACTTTAAAAAAAGGAAGGCATGTGTACAACCGAAACGTGTTCTGTGAGTAGTAACAATGAGAGAAGAGATTTGCTAAAACTAATGTTGGCAAATGATGCTCACTTTGTAAAGTTGTTTAACAAATCATTCATATTTTGATCTGTAATTAAAATAAATTCCCTATCCAATTTATGTGACATACATATTTCAGTTTTGCCAAAATTTCTTTTGATTTAGTATAATGATATTTTTCGATGTGACTGAAATAGTTTGTCTTGTTAAGTGGTTGTTCTCCTCGTTACCATTGACCCTCACGTGATGGAACTCTTTGTAATTTGTTAGTTTGTACCATTACTACTGAAGTTAGGATATCACGTAGTATGTGTAGGCTCTCGATACCTCTGTTTTCTCAGAAGCGTATTAAGTCAAATGTTATAACATGCTTTTGCAAAATACAGCATAATTACGTTAAAATAAAAATTAGTAAATAATATTTATTATTGTGGCCGGGACAGACCATTCTAGTTATTTCTTTGTAACGCGAAGGTAAGGTATCGATTATAGTATTTGTGTTGGTAAGGGCACCTATTTACAACCAAGAGGCAGGGCAACTTTGCACCAGTACCTTCTTGAGATTCGGTGTAAACGGTCAAGTCAAGTCAAGTAATTAACGTTCCTAGCGCAGAGCAGGTGAGATTGTTCTCAAACAATAAATAAAATGCATAAAAAACTAAGTGATCGAGGTTCCGTAATAAAGCCAACATGCGTATTTATTATCAAAGTCGCGATATTGGAATCGACGTGGTGAGGCGGAGTGAGGCGCGGTAAGGCGGGGGAGAGGGAAGCGGCGGTATCGCGGCGCTATCGCTTTGTAGTAAATTTATCTGATAGTGTTGCTTCCGAACAATACATAGTTCCCCTGCATGAGCGATGTTCGGCTGTTACTTAAACGTTTACTATGTTCAAAATCCCAGTAGAAATAATGTTGCGACAGAAACACCGCGCAGAGAGCGACTTCAGTTTTGACAACAAATTATCTTTTTGAGATTGGGAAAAGCGGACTCCTGTTTCATAGAATTGATCAATTGTCCCATTTTGGTTTATATGAATTGCACAGTCTCTTAACTGAAGTTACCAATATTTATTTTCAATAATTATAGTGTAAATATAAGTCGTAAATATCAGTTGGATCACGAGAAGAAATTGCTTTATGTCTTCAGTAACGATAAACTTAATAAATATGTTTACTAAGGTGATCATCCGAACAAGTGACCCCTCTCTAT
The DNA here is from genome assembly GCA_015888305.1 of Antheraea pernyi. Classification (NCBI taxonomy): domain Eukaryota; kingdom Metazoa; phylum Arthropoda; class Insecta; order Lepidoptera; family Saturniidae; genus Antheraea; species Antheraea pernyi. The sequence continues at coordinate 32,427 of MU158762.1, forward strand.
CGTGAAGAAGCTGCATTATCTCTGAGCATTATAAGATATATTTTATTAACAATAAAATGTATATTGTAATTGACGCGTAGCGAGCCATTATGGGTGGCCAGTGTACTTCAGTCTATTAATCCCATCGATAGTTGTTCGATAAAGTACACGTTGCATCCCCACTTGTAACACCCCTAGCGGAAGAATAGAAAAACAGTTAGTCTTTAATGTGATTCTGCTTCTAGAGAACCGGACAACCACATGCATGACTCGAAAAGTTTGTTTGTTATGTATAGGTGGTTGGTGAGGCGAGATGAGATGAGAGAGCTGCAACACTCAACTCCCTGTTTATTATTATCAAACATTTTGTTAGTATTCCCTTGTTAGCCATAAATAAACAAGATTTTGAGGGAGCAAGTATAGCGTAGCATGCGCGATCTCATCTCGGATTGGATGTGGACCCGTATAAAACATTACTGCTTTCTTTCATATAATATAAACAATAATTTAAAATATGATATCAAGGATCCAACCGCCAACGATTTTATATATGTAACTTTAAATTTTATATTGTTGAAAGAAGTTGTTTTCGACTCCCTCGCATATACAAATTCATTGTATATTACGCACAGTACACACACAAGTAAAATTTAGTAGATTTTCATTAATCGCTTGTGAAATAGAAGCTATGAACAAATATGATTACGTACGATACGACTATATAAAACTGCCAATAATTACCACACCTAACTCGGATATAGGCGTGTGTTTGTGTTTGTACGAGTGTGCGCATCCTCCTGGCGTGCGTCACGATGATTTTTCAATTCTGATATAATATCACATAAATGTACAAGTTGAATACAAGAAACACTTGGTAGTTAATTGGATGACTTCATTCGTTGTTTTTTGTCCACCTGTAGAGCTGTACCGTACTGTAGCGAAGTGACGCGGCGACAAGTACAACGTACAACCAGCTACACAACAGCCTCAAGATACATCCGGATCCGCATCGTCTGAGATGCGCTGTTCTACGATGGAATCGTGTATCCCGTGGCGGTAGCGACGTGTTACATACTGTCGCGGTATTACACGGTGAAACGCGCTCGATCAACAACACACTACTCCCATCCCTACTTATCCCACACTAATCACAGGACATGACAGAGTTCCGCACGGTCTCGCCCTCGCCAGGCCCTCCTTCCTAATCTTCATTTCATTAAACATTGTTTCGAAGGGTATATGTTAGTTGAGTAGATGTGCATAGTGAATCCGGGGCGTTGATCTCTCAGGAGATCAGGAGAGCCGGAGAACGCACAAATCATGATCAACTACTCTTGAATCTGCTTAAAGCTTGAAAAAGCCGTGAGTATAATATGTTAATAATACTAATAACATACGATGATCAAATGTAAGAGTGAAAGTGTGCTAGACCAGTCTGCGCTACTTCCAGAAAGTTCTATATCGTGATGGTACGAGTGGTGGAGGGGCGATGTTTGCGGTGTTTGCTATCGCGGCCTTGACGCGTCACAGCTTACACACAAAAGTGTTTAGTGTATGTACATATTTCCGCGTCGCGTGGCCGCCGCGCGACCGCGACCGATACATATTGATACAATTGTACGATTATTCCATTATTAATGTATGTACACGTACTTGTACCGTGTCGTCTATAGCCGGGGTCGCATCACCGAATATTATTTTTATAGACGCAAATATTTATAGTCTGTTATAATAATTATATGAAAATACTTAAAATCTCTATAATGAATATACATATAATAGATGCTTGTCCCATATTTTATATATACATGTTATATTGGCGTAATTGAATGAATCTGAAAACCAGTTTAAAAGTTTTATGTTTACAAAACCACTTGTTCACAGCATTCACGTAAATATGTATAGGCACTTATATACTAACCCGAATAAACTAAAAGTACAGATTATTATGAGTATGAATGTATTAAGTCCATTTAATTCATACTTTTCTCTTGTACTTAAGTCACGTCATTATTAAAATTACAATAACTTTTGATAGAATGAACTGACTTTTATGAAACCAAGACTAAATGTTACTCGAGAATATGCTTTAAGATTCTCATTAGGTTAGGTTTTATCGTGAACGTAGTACTTTAGCAGTGATGCGTGTTCAAACAAACAGACATACATTCAAAAATGTTAGATTTACATTCTTACATTTAGTTTTCATTCATCTTATATTAGACTTACATTATGTATAAATTAACTGTTACGCGTACTGTGTGTGTGTACTAATTGAATGTTCTCTTATTATTTTTGTTGTCGAAAAGCGACCGCACGGACACCATCTCTACATATACATACATATCAACGAAGAAATGAAAATGTGAATCGTTAGTGAGGTTTCATAGGGAAACTATAAGAATAAGTACCGGTCCTATTTGAGAAAATCCTTCGGTTTTAGATAGCTCATTTATCGAGGAAGGTTTTAGGCTATATATCATCACGCTAACACCAATAGGAGCGGAGCGCCAATGAAAAATGTTTCAAAATCGGGTATTTTTTTCCTTTTGATAGATTTCGTTAGCGTTAATATTATATACGTTGCAATGATAACGTGGTAAGTGTTTATCGCAAACATTTTTATTCTGTGTTTCAATTCAAAATGTTTATTCTACGTTTGGTTTGGTTCCAATTCTTTATTTGTAATCTATTACGTATTATAAAAATAAAGTTTGTGTATGTACAATTAAAATAACAACATTTTGATGAATGGATATGGCTACAAATGACATTTTTTTTTATATTTTTTGTCTATACTTTATATTATTATATTTTGTCTGTTTGTTTGTTTGTTCCGGGTAATCTCCAAAACGGCTGAACGTATTTTAACAGGAATTTTACTGGCAGATAGCCGAAATTATAGCGGTTGACATATTCTATTTTATTTGTCCGCGGCTTCGTCCGCATTGCTATTTCCAAAATGGTTGGACCGATTTTCACGGGGTGTTCACTGGTATCTACCAGTATTATAATCTGCTATCTATATATATATCTGCTATCTAGCAGACCTCATAAAAAGTAATTTAGGTTTTTTATTCGCCTTCGGCCGCAGTGGAATATCCGTAATACTTGAACTGATTTTCACGGGGCTTTCACTGACAGATAACTCACCTTATAAGAAGTAACTTAGACTATTTTATTTTGTTACTCAAGACTTCGTCCGCAATATCCTACTATCTCCTAATCGGTTGGACCGACTTTCACTGGACTTTTACGGGCAGATAACTACCGGGCTCGGAAGACTTTGTCCCGCCCCGATAATAAAAAGAAAACCTTGACAAATTAAACCAAACCTTCCCCATGAATCATTCTATCTACTGGTGACACGGCATGAAAATCCGATCTGTAGTTTTTGACTTTATTGCGAAGAGATAAACAGACAGACCAGAGGACTTTGTGTTTAACCGACTTCGAAATAGGAGGAGGTTACTATGTTCCGTTGTATGTACTTTTTAATGTATGTTAATCGATATTTTCGTCAATTGTGAACCGATTTTAATGATTATTTTTTATTTGAATTGGTACACTATGTAGTGATGAACTGCGCTACCTATGCATTCGTCCGTGTGAAATTGATCAAAAATATGTTACAACCGCGGGAGACGTGTGCTTTACTGGGCTCCAAGAATAAATATACATAACTGAAAGTCATATATTTGTATGTAATATAAATTATATCATCTTTTTGGTCAATTTGGCGGCCATATTGTTTTATTTGCCGCGTTTGCTTCTACGTAACTCAGTGATTATAGCAACGTATAAGAATAACTTAAGTATATCGACAATATGGGCTTATTATATCTATACAATAAAAGATTTAAAATATATTGTTCGATAATGTATAGCTTAAAATCTTCATTACTTTCTTATATAGTGTTAGTGAGCACTGAGTGTGGTATATAGTAGGTAGAAATTCCAGGTATGTTGCTGATGATAAATCCTATCCCATTCGATATACTATTAGTATTCATATATCTAATGTACATGTTACATGTTACAGTAGATGACGTGCGTGTCGTAGTTACAAATATTTTTGAAAAAGCATTTCTGTAATGTACGTAGACACCCACCCACAATTTTAAATTGCTTTAATACATTTTTTAAAAGCGCGTGCGGAGCCGCGGGTAACATCTAGTCTATTATATAAACGATGAGAGCATATACGTTATCAAATGTTAAGATCACTGCTGCTTATTGCTTATGTTAAAAAACGAAATCGCTTATAAGCGATAATTTAAATAAAATTTCTATAATATGTTATAATGCTAGAACAAAACTAGATTTAAGGAGATAAGAAAAATTTCGCTTAATTCTCCTTCAATGCACGTTTCGGTTTCACTTTAGAAAAATATTCAGGTCAGGCATCAATTATTAGACAAACTCGGTGACGTCATACAGATCTGAGTAGCATAGACCGCATATACTTAACAATTTTCTACAAAACATAAAGCGTTTTCCTTATATCCGACAGCTGACGATCTGCCACCACCTGACGCACAACGAGCGCAACGCAATGCCGTGAAGCGTGTTCGTTATAGAAAGAAATTGTATAAAAGAATTCTCGACATTTCAGCCTCACATACAAGGACACTTTGTCCAATATATAGGTATCGATGTATTATATTCATATATATAAAAACTTATGGTGGATGCGTGCGGTTTTTTCATCTGTGTTGAAAACAACTTTTAAAGATTATCTAAAACCACCTCAAAGCAAAAAATTATATTAAAAAAAACATCCATTCAAAATGGAACTCTTATACGATTGTAAGAAGGACGCGGATTGCAATACTGTTCCAGTACTGAATAAGAATAAGCCGGAAGTGGGTTGGATCAGTGCTAAAGTACACCACTACATGTGCATACCTCTTCAGCCTGCAGAAGATCAGAGAGTATCACATGAAATATTTAGTACGCGCATCGGTATTATTCACCAGGTATGATTTACCGGTGGGTTATTTTTATGATTAATGCCGGTTGTACAACACAATGTGTCGCAATGAATGTTGTAACCAGCAACATATTGCTACAACATTATTGTGCAGCGCGATATGTTCGCGACGGGAGAGGCACGTCTCTACGTCCGGCAGCTGAGTGGACAATCGGCAGCTCCTTTTTTTTTACCACCATAAAACATACATCGTTATAGTTACAGTTTATTGATACCTTTCTTAAAGGAATCAGCTGGACGGGAGGCAAAAAATTCTTCAAAGGCATTTTGTACTGCCTCTCGGGTATTGAATTTTTTTCCCGCCAAGGAGTTATCCAAATTCTGGAAAAAGTAGTAGTCTGTAGGCGCAAGATCTGGTGAGTAGGGTGGATGACGGAGAACTTTCAACCCCAGTTCTTGCAACTTGGAGACCGTTTGCTGTGCAGTATGAGGTCGCGTGTTGTCGTGCAGGAGCAGCGGAGACGAGCGATTGACCAATGCTGGTTGGAGATGTGCCAGCTTCTCCATTATTGTGTTCAGTTCTTCACAGTACACATCTGCAGTAATGCTCACCCCGTTTGGTAAGAAGCTGTAATGAATCACACCGGCGATCCACCAAACAGTGACCATCACTTTTCTAGGGGTAAGTTTTCGTTTAGGGCATTGCTTAGGTGCTGAACCAGGATCCAACCAACTTGTTGAGGGCTTGCGGTTACCAAACAGATTCCATTTTTCATCGCAGGTAACAATACGGTTCAAAATTCCTTCATTTGTGTGTCTGTTGAGCAGTGCAAGGCACGTCTCGACGCGTACTTGGCGCTGGCGAAAATTGAGTTCGTGGAACACCCATTTGTCAAACTTTTTTACTTTGCCAATTTTACGCAAATGGACCAATATTGTTTTGACGCTAACATCGAAAGCTGCTGCTAATTCAGTCGTAGATTGTGTATCATCAGCTTTCACAATCGCCTTTAATTGGTCATTGTCGACCAAAGTCTTCGGACGACCGCGAGGTTCATTTTTCAGGTCGAAATTCCCAGAACGGAAGCGAGCAAACCAATAACAGGCGGTGCGTTGGTTTGTAGTGTTAGCTGCGTAAACGTCGTTGATGTTGCGTGTCGCTTTGCTGCCACGACGGTACTCATATTCCATAATTACTCGAATTTTTAACGTATCCATGATGAAAAAAAAAGATTGAAATGCGATGAAAATGTAACACTAATCAATAAACAAATGACTACTTTAATAACACTAATAAAGAATTCCATGTTTTTAAAATAAAATTAATTTGAAATTAGAATTCTTAGCCAAACAAAAATTATTTTGATTTGAAATGGCCAGTACTGCAGAACAGCAATTTCATAGGTTCTAGGTCATAGGTCCTATTATTTCACCCAATTTACACCAAACTTGGACAAACTATTTAAACTTGGACACAACTTAAACTTTCCTCATGTATCACTTTATCTATTGGTGCATTAAACCGTATGAAAATCCATTTAGTAGTTTTTGAGTGTATCGCGAACGAACAGACAGACATGGTAGAGGAATTTGTTTTATAATATGTAGTGATTAGATCCTTTCATATGAAATGATCTCAAATATCTGGCGTTTGGTGAAAACTAAACATCAGTCAACACTATACCCCAAATTCACGAGAGACGGTCATTAAATTAGAGGAACTGCGGTTGGAATGACTTCCTCGCTCTAACAGATTACCATTTTTTACGGAATTAGAACAATTTCTTGCAAGTAAAAATTTAATTCCGATGAAGCAGTCGAAACCGCCTTCAAATTTCCTTGATTTATTAATTCGCGCTCCTACAATTTGTTCAACAATAAAATCAATAAACTATCTATAAAATGGCGGAAGTGCATGGATAATAATGGTATTTCATAATATTTTATTAAGTATTACTTTTTTTCTATATGAAATGATAAGGAGCTTAATATATATTGTTAGCATAGCGTCGGGATTCCCAAAGCAAATATCACATCTCGCTGGTTATCAAAGAGACTATTTAAATACATAGTGGTATTTGTGTATCGCGTACCTGCTGTGTAGTGTGTAGTGCAAACAACTCGCACTACTATCACTCCTTTGCGATGTTTACTTCAGCTCTACTGAATACATATTTAATGAAATAATGTCATTGTTATCGTCAACAAAGCATTAACTCAATAGCCAAGTGCAATACTCTTTTATAATATAATATATATGAAAAAACCGTTAGAATGTTAGCATGTGGTCGCGTTGCAAACCCAATGTCACGTACTCGTTATAATAGTGTTGAATACAGGAGATGCATCTTGCCCGGTGCAAATGCGTCACTTATTTTAACATTTATTTACATTTAATTATTGTCCGAGCGAAACAGGATATTGATCAAAAACCGAAACTATAAGTAATGTATATTCGGCTACTCTTCGAAGCTCGGTTCGACCCAAACCGTAACCGAAACCGAAACGTATACAGTTAAATTTATATAGTTATAAGTGATCTAAATAAATCTAGTTTTTCCCCTACTTCTGTAACAGATTATTATTTTAATTGTAATAAAACTTTCACACAAATAGTATCCTGTAAGTATTAATTTTTAACATGAATAATAAACCTTTCTGCAGATGAACTTGCAAATGGGATTTTAAAATTTGGTAACACATATCGGCTTCAGTTTTCAGCAATATCATAACTCAGTCTTTCTCAAAGTGGGCGATAACGCCCCCTAGAGGGGGGCGTTGATGTGGGTTAGGGGAGCGATGTAAATTTGTAATTTCATTTACTTTATATAGTATTTTAAATTTCACTAAAATTAAAACCCACCTACTACACAATATCGTATAATTAGTTTATATTAGTTAGATCCTTTTTCAAATGTCAACATAGCAATATCACCCCAGTTGGAAGAAGAACTTATATAACTGACAACGAAATAAAAATCAAATACAAAAATGGTAGCCCAACAATTTTGGCTACAAAAGTCAATTCCGCAGTTGTACCCTGGATTGTGGTCTATCGTCGAACGATTTTTGATAGCACTCCCATCGTCATATTTGTGTGAACGTGGATTTAGCGTTGTGACAACGCTGCTTACTAAAAAGAGAAATCATTTGCAAGTTACCAAACGCGGCGACTTACGACTGTTTTTGAGTAAAATCGAACCTGATATCAACAAACTTATTAGATATCATCAAATTCATCCATCTTATTAGATTAGTATAAAGTATATTATATATATAGTATGTATATTACTAGTATTAGTATAAACGAAAACTGATTACATATTTATATTGTTTCTTTTAATTTGACTAAAATATATGATTAATATTATAAAGTTGGGTTTTATTTGCTCTCACTGGTAAAAAATTTTAGTTTAGAATGTAAGTTTAAACATCAGAACCGACTAATATAACTAAATTGTGGTTTTTAAGTTTTAGGAGTGTATAAAAATGGGGGGCGCTGAAAAATAATAGATTTTCAAAGGGCGGTAAAAGAAATAACTTTGATAATCACTGTCATAGCTAAATCAGCCTGCATTCTGCATAGCATTCGCCACTTGTCATCAATATTCAATATTAATCCAATGGACATTGCTTCAACAAAACCTATCAGTTATTTTACTTTTACATTTTTTATATGATGTTTTACCGATTAACCATCAAATATATACGTATAGATTAATATATGATAAAACCTCATAATATCTACGGTCGAGCTAAAATACCCTGCAGTTTGAGTAACTTGGCACAAACTTGTAACGTTGGGTCAAATCTAATAAACATTCATTTGCCAATTATTTAAAAAAAAAACACAATAACTTATAATCTTCCGGTGTTTCAATCGAAGACTTACACAGCTGCGAGAATTGTGTTGTTACATTTGAAAATCAGCAAAACACCATTTTAATCGTTCATATAACATGTTTTTATATACCGAGAACGCAGTTAAAATTTGGACGTTTTATTGTAATGGCTTGGTACTGAGTGGTACTGTGTGGTGCTGTGCGGCGTCGTGTGGTGCTGTGCGGCGTCGTGAATCGTGTAGCGCTGTGCGGCGCCGTGTTGCGGTACGAAGCGACACGACGCGATGCGATTGTCACCATAAATCAACGTTATCACGTTATCACGTACGTGAGCGTGTGGTGAGTACTGGTGCGATACCGGCGAGGTCACGTCACGGGACGTCACGCGCAGACTGACAGCGTACCCTCCTCGCATATCACGTGTATCGTCAACATCGCACCTGTTCCTCGTCCAGTGCCTAAATGGCCAGAACACGATGGTGATCCTGACCGACTTTAGTTCAGTGATTGTATATACTCAGACGTTGATGTTCTCTCTCTCTCTCTATTTTTATTAAATGACAACTCGGAAGCTCGTGTAATTTACCAATTATCATCTAAAAGAATCCACTCTCTGCATACAAATTTCACAATAATGTAAAGAATGAAACATAGTATTAACCAAATACACGAATTACGATATGTACTCTAATAATAGTTGCACCCGCGGCTTCGCGCACACATATCGCTATGAAATTATATTTATTATTTTCATTAGGTTTACTATTTTATATGATCTAAACTTTGATCATCTATACTGAATTAAACATAAAGTTTATACATATCGTCGATTGTTTTATAAGTACATATATTTATATTTCACAGTTTACAGAGTACGTATATTGCGCGCTGTGAATAGGATCAATTATTAAGGAATTGAACAAACTTACATTTACTTATAGGTAGGTAAGTAATGGGAACGAAGACACGGGAGAGTGCTATCTAATATTATAAAGAGGTAAAATTTGTGAGTTTGTAATGTCTCTCTCTTTTGTAATCTTATGAACTACTGGACCGATTTGAAAAAAATTTTCACTGTTATATAGCTCATTTATCGAGGAAGATTATATGCAATATAACATCACGCTAAGATCAATAGGAGCGGAGCACCAACGAAGAATGTTTCTAAATCGGATTTTTTCCCCTTGAGATCTTCCGCTGCGTGTTAGCGTTAGCCAAAAGTAACTGTTCCACGCGGACGACGTCGCGGGCAGATGCTAGTATGAGATATAGATAAATAATTACCATTAAAACGTCACCCGACCTTTTTCTTTATAATACAAAAACGGAAAAAGATTTTTGCGGTCACCCATTTGTTTGTTTATATGTCTGCGCATGGGATATTCATTTAAGCTTTATTTAAATCCCGTTTATCTATATACATATAATAAAAATGTAACTGACCGCTGTCTGTACATTAAATATATATGAGAAAAACTATTATTAGGGGTATTTATAAATGTAATAGAACCCAAAACAAGGATTTTTAGAATTTTTGTCTGTTTGTCTGTGCGTTTGTGCACGCTAATCTCAGAAAGGGCTTATCCGATATAGATCCGGTTTTCACTGATATATTGTAGTAAGCTTCACTTAACATTTAATGGTCTTTCATATCAATCGGTTCATAAATAAAAAAGTTATGACAATTTAAAGATTCACGTCGAACATTTCTTAAACTATTTATCTACTAATCTTTCTCTGTTCAGTAGCATTGACCGATACTTTACTAAATTTCATAATAATAATAATGGTCTAACAATAATAATAAATAAGAGTTTAAAAGGATCAATTTTGGAAATTTGAATAAACCAATGTAAGTTGACCTCAGATCTATATCATCAATCATATGAAATTGGGTTCAGCTTAGGCTGGTGGTTTAGGTTGTACACGTTTGCGCAGGTATATAAAGAGCGCCGAGTGCCGCGCCGCTGCTTCGTAGTCCGGTGAAGCTGTAAAGACCTTAATAGGTCAATAGCATAGTCAGTTCAAGAAAAAAAAAACGCGCCGCTGTAAGCAGCATTCAATTATTCGCAGCAAACGCACGTATTCCGGAGGCGCATGGCGTAACAGTTGCATTCGATAACACTGACTGTTTGCATAGTTCATCTATTCTATCTATCTTCTTCTATATAATATATATATATTCTATTAAATAAAATACATATTCTTACATATAATAAAAATGAAGTGTCTGTATGTAATATCAAAATAAAAAATGTTCACTGATTGGGTATGAAAGTATACACGCTTCTGATAATAAAAATGCAATTTTTAAATTTTTTGTCGGCCTGTCTGTCTGTCTGTTTGTTTGATCCGGGTAATCTTCGAAACGGCTGAACCGATTTTGACGGGAATTTCACTGGCAGATAGAGAAAATTACAGCGGGTTTTTTAGGCTACTCTAAATTAGACTAGCTATTAACCGCGGCTTTGTCTGCAATGTTATCTCCAAAACGGTTGGACCGATTTTCACGGGACTTTCACCGGTAGATAGCTGACCTTATAAAAGGTAAGTTATATTAGTAACTAGGTAAAGGTAAAGGTAGTTCATTTTAATTTACACTAGCTGTTAATCGTGGCTTCGCCCGCAGTACTATATTCAAAACGGTTACACTGATCTTCACAAAACTTTCATTGGCAGATAGCTGACTTTATAAAAAGTAATTCAAGGTTACCCGCTGTAATTTCAGCTATATGCGAATGAAATTCCCGACAAAATCGGTCCAGCCGTGTCGGAGATTAGCCGGAACAAACAGACGACAGACCGATCGATTATCAGTAGCGTGTATACTTTCGTACCCTATCAGTAAAAAAAAAAGTTGATATTACATACAGACACTTCATTTTTATTATATGTATAGATGATATAGACTAGTTGTTACACGCGCCTCCACACGCGGTTTTTTAAAAATGTATTAAAGAAGTGTAAAACTATGTGTGTGTGTACATTACAGAAATGCATTTTCAAAAACATGACACGCACGCTAACTGTAACATGTAACGTGTACATAAGATATGTGAATACGAATAGTATATCGAATGGGAATGGTATTTATCATCAGCAACATACCTGGAACTTTAACCTACTACATACCACCCGCAGTACTTACTAACACTATATAAGAAAGTAATAAATATTTTAAACTATACATTATCGAATAATATGTCTTAAAATTTTTTTTATATAGATATAACATGCCCATATTGTCGGCATCATTGTGTTATTCTTATACGTTGCTATAATCACTGAGTTATGTAGATGCAAACGCGGTAAATAAAACAAAATGCACGCCAAATTGACCGAAAATGATAATATAATTCAAATTATATACATTTATTCTTGGAGTCCAGTACAGCGCACGTCTCACGCGCATGTTTACAGTAAACAAAATATTTTTGATCAATTTCATACGGACGAATGCACAGGTAACAGTTCCTCACTACATAGTGTAAAACAAAGTCCTCTGGTCTGTCTGTTTATCTGTTCACGATAAAGTTAAAAACTACAGAACGGATTTTCATGCCATTTTCACCAATAGGTAGAACGGTTTATGGGGAATGTTTAGGTATAATTTGTCAAGGTTTTCTTTTTAATATCAGAGCAGGACAACGTCTGTCGAGCCCGCTAGCTTAAAATAAAATAGCTCATTAGTTAGGTATCTACCAGTGAATATCCCGTGAAAATCGGTCTAACCATTTTGGAAATAGCAATGCGGACGAATGTCAACCGCTATAATTTCGTCCATCTGGCAGTAAAAAGTAAAATTCTCGTTAAAATAGGTCCAGCCATTTTGGAGATTACCCGGAACAAACAAACAAACAGACAGACAAAATATAGCCAAGGTATAAAAAAATTTTTTTTTTGGTCATTTGTAGCCATATCTATTCATCAAAAAGTTGTTATTTTAATTGTACATACACAAACTTTATTTTTATAATACGTAATAGAAAACAACTAAAAAATTGGAAATTGGACGCAGTATAAATTTGAATACGAAAATAACATAAAATTTGAAAATTTTTGCGATAGAAACTTACTACGTTACCATGGCAACGTATATATCACTAACGCTAACGAAATATCTCAAAAGGAAATAAATAATAGTTTAAAAAAACACGCTTTCATAAAAAATCCAACTAAAAAACAGAAAATATTTTTTTTCTGTTTTTATGAAAGCGTGTTTTTTTTAGTTTTTTAAAACTATTATTTATTTTTAATTTTTTTTTTCGGATTATTGCATTGTCTTCGACCTTTGACAGGTGTGCAAAGTTTGAATTAAATCTGATCGTTCAAAGTAGGACAAAATCGAGCTCAAAGGGGTCGGTTACATACATACATACAGGTAAAGCTAATAAAAGCATGATAAAAAGTGCCCGAGATTGAAACATTCTTCATTGGTGCTGTGATTCTATTGGTCTTAGCGTAATGATATAAAGCCTATATATATAGCCTTCCTCGATAAATGAGCTTTATAAAAACCGATTTTCTCATATCGGACTGGTAGTTCCTGAGATCATCGCGTTCAACCAAACAAACTCTTCAGCTTTATATATTAGTATAGATAGATTAGACATGCCATTAACAAGTCCTAAAGCAAACAATTATACCTATAAGAATACATCGTAAAATCATCTTTATATTTTTATCATTGCTATTTGGCCGCTGTAAGTAAAATGTTATTACTTTATACGGTTACCTTAGTTTGAAATTCATTTTAACAAACGACTAAATATTTCGCTGTCTATGTTGGCATAACGCTAGATAGTTTATATTATTATTCGAACTCGGCGTAAATTCTAAGAATAATAAGATTCATTAAGTTTTCAACATTCTATGTCCATCGTTATGACATGTAAATATACCTTCATTAAGCATTAGCACTTCAGGCCAACATCTAGTGAGAGTTGTCTCTTCTAACTGTAATTAGAGTATTATTGCTTAGCTCCTATAAATATATTATGTGATATTTGTAGACCGCGTTCTGAATACTCTGAACTAAAGCCGCGTCAGAATTGCTTCAGTCGTTTCGGAACTAGTCCGACAGATAAAAATACATAACAATTTTGAAGTTTTAGTAACATGTAAATAAACGCGTACCTACTTTTGATAAAGTCTCTATTTAGGAATAACAAATAGTTAGTTCAATTTTATCTATTTATACCGACACTAGCTTTTACTCGCGGCTTTGCTTGCGGTAATCAAAATTAGATCTTATCGAGAATAGTACATTCTTTCTGGATAAAAGGTGGTGGTTGTAAGTAAGGCTATAATAAATTACAAAAGAAAAATATGTATTCAATACATATCATCATATATATTAATACGTGAAGCCTTATCTTTGTATCCCTTTTTAACGGAATTGGGCGAATGGATGAACGTGAAATTTGGCATAGATAAATTTTATATGGAGGAGAAGTGCAGAAAGCTATTTATTTTATATAAAATGCATTAGAAATACATTAAATTAATTAAAATATGCATTACTCACACTACTGCTTCAATTTTACACAACATATACACACATGTAAATAAAAAAGTCATTTAGACATCTGCCTATAAACGACTTCAAAAAAAAAGGTTGCGAAGGAGGTAGCTATGCTCGACTGTATGTATTATTTTACTCTTACGTTCCAATTACCCTTTGTCATTCTACATTCAAGAACGATATTATAACATAATAACCTTTGACAAAAGAACCCTAATAAAATTCAAACTTAAAAAAATCAATGAACTATGGTCGAGTGTCGACCACTGGGCCTCCACTAGTTCTAATTATTAGGTTATATTCGACTATACATATTTTTATATACATTATACCACTTGAAATGTCCCATTTTCCTAAAATTTTCTGATGAACATATATTCATTAAAACGTTTTTTTATTTAATAGTTCCATTTAAGCCGATCTTGGCCCCCTGCCATTGCTTCATGAGAATCGTTAAGTGGGCGATTGTACGGAGATGAAAGTGCGACAACAGACTTCTTATACAACAACTCGACCGCAATGCTTCAGCACGAATCCACGCAACATGGATCCCACTCTGTACTACAAGAACGAAACGAAATAGAACGTTTAAAATCCACTTCGCAAACTATCATTGATATCAGTGCATTGTTAAAGTAAACTGATTGGACTGGACTAAAGTGAGTTAGGGATGTCTTCAGAGTGCGTTCGTGGTCAGTGTGTGAACACATTAAACACACAGGATTCGAGACTGGCGCGTCGCCAGCCCTCGGTGAGGCGCATTGTGCACGCGACTCATTGCGCTGTAACGTAAACTTCTCACCAATCATTTGTGATACCTACTCTTAGTACTTGTACTCCCGACGCGATATGCACATAAATCTTGAGATGGAATCACAAAGTTGTAAATGTATTCTGCGTATAAGAGTGAATCACGGTCACTTTGTTTATGCGGCCGGGGATTTACCGGTTTCCTGTTGAGCGCTCTATGAGGAACGTAATCTCCGCGTAATATTCACTCGGTACACGTAATTGAGTGGCTGTGTCCGATACCTCTGACACTTATAATTGAAACAAACAGCGACTAAACGTGAAAAGAGTACGGAATCATGGGTTATTATTAATTGTATTATGCGCATTCCACTGCACCGCGCTCAAATCCGTTATACTTCAAAATGTACTACGTTTGTTATACTTCAAAATGACCGACACATACACACTACAATTAAGAACGAAGCTGGTCCTCAAGTACAAAGAGTTCCTTAATAGTACTGATATCATCATAACATAAACCAATAAAACGCAAAATAATATAAATACCAAAAAAATGGTATCAAAATAATATCTTGAGTAACTGTCGTTAAATATAATTCTTTTTGATTCTCCTTATAATACTCTCGGGTAAGTTTTGACTGCATTTACGAAATATTAACAGAAGATGTTTACACTGTGTTTTCTAATAGTTTGACATATCGTAGCGGCGGCGCCGCAGTGCTCATAATATTATTCGACAAAAGTTATAAATTTCGAGTGACAGGTCCGCAATATAAAGAGACAATGTAATTTTAGAAGTACCTGAGCAGTCCCTCTCGCTGTATCATATACCGGAACGTCTCCCTGATAGTGCTGTTGTGCGCCGTCCGCAGCGACTGCATGCGAGTCTGCAACAACCAATCAATACGCTATAATACCGAACATATACAAACAGTCTTATATAAACTTAGTACACGAGCAGTCAGTCCCCAACGTATCTGCGCTATTAGCGATACGAAATGAACTAAGAACTCTACAGTATATAATTGGTTTAAGTTGGAAGAAGTAAACTCTTCATTTAAAAAGGACAAAATAAATCGATAAAAGTGAAACACCGGCACGATAGATGATCAGCAGGGGACTGGACATGGCACCCGCGACATTGCAGGGAATCTGATGCTGGCTCCACAATTACGTATTTCGCAAGAAAAAATGCTAGCAGAAATATAGATATCGGCTTACGTGTTCTCGGCGGGATCATAATATATTATGTAGCGGTTTCTATATGACCCTATATAATACCTAATCTTCGCATAAATACTGAAACAAAGAAAAAAAATTCTATTGAAAATAACATTTATTACTTTATTACATGGTATTAGTTGAATACACAAATATAAAACAATTTAAAATATAAAAAGTTTATTCGAAGTGGTCTCCATTGGCTGCAATACTGTCCTTTAAACGTTGAGGCCAGTTATCAATAGAAGCACGCACTCTATCCATGAGAAAATTCTTCACTGCCAATCGTACGGATTGTTTTAGGGACTCTAAATTATCGTGGCGTTTAGAGCAAGCCATACTCTCTAAAACTAACCATAAATCATAATCCAGCAGATTAAAATCGGGACTAGACGACGGCCAGTCTTGAGTTCTGATGAAATGCGAAACGTTCGTTTCCAACCAAGACTGCGTAGACCGAGCTTTATGACCCGGCACCGAGTCTTGCTGGAAGGACCATTCTTGGTTATTGAACATGGTGTTGTTAAGGGGCTTCACTACCTTCTCAAGAATGGTATCTTGATACATTTGTGCCGATGTTTGGATACGTTTCTCACAAAAGTATGGCTCAGTCACTCCTTCATAGCTAATACTCCATCAAACCATCACTGAAGTCGGATAGTGCCCACGTTGCACTCTGTCGACTAATTGGGAAGCTTCCTTAGAGCTTTGAGCATAAATACGGTCATTTTGTTTGTTAAAATGATGCTCAATCGTAAAAAAATTCTCATCCGTAAAGTTCTTCCTTCCGTAAAATCCTTTTAAAGTTTTTGCGGACATACATTCAATTATTACTAATGTATCGAAAGAACAAATTTAAGATACCCAATTTTTTAAATTTTGTGAATGATTCGCGAGGCCTCATGTTATAAATTGCGCTTGTTGCCCGTTTTTGTAGTAGGCATATCTAATTCAGCTGCTGTCCCCCGAAACAAAATACTATATGACATTGAGCTGTGGAAGTGAGTGAAGTAGACCTACTTAGTAGTGGCAATATCTGTAAGCTGGCGAATCTACGAACTTTCGTGAAAATCCATCCAGTAGTTCTTGAATGTCTTCTCTTTTGTGTTTTCTTAGAAGTAAGGTATGCATATATACGAATGCGATAGATATGTATAACGTATTCTATACGTTATATCGATTATAAACTATTACCATACCAAATTTCGTCAAAATCCGTGTAGTAATGTTTGCGTGAATTCCCTACAAATGACAGAGAGACAAACATTTTAAAAACCATGAATATGTGTTCTGTCATTGATTCTAATATTGTGTAATATATTTCGGTTAGTAATCGTCAAAACGAATATAGAAATATATAATTTTTTCACCTGAAAATTACAGTAATAATCGTCAATAAATACTTATTGAAGGTTGCTAGACTACAGAAGAAAACATATCTGAGTTTCAAATTATTTGTGTACCAGTAATTAATGTAAAAGTGTGCATTCGAGTCTGTAAAAGTGTGCATTCGAGTTTGTAAAAGTGTGCATTCGAGTCTAAGTACATAGATAGACCTTTTGTTATTACGTATTGGGAGGTCGAACTACATTTGCTTTGCTAAGCCTAAACACATGATCTAAAGTTATCCTTTTCAAGTCGATATATATCGATACCTAGATCTGTAATCGGTTTGTCTCGCGAAATAGTAATAACTAAAAGGCGGTCGGTACACACCGCCTCATTAAAAGTCGCAAGAGTGTAGACAAAACAACCAAATAAATATTAACACTGTGTATTATTAAAGACTAGCCGACCCGTGCCCACTTCGTTGGGCGGTAATGCGTAAGCGGGGAAAGGTTATTTTGCGCTAAAACGCAACGGAAGCTCTGAAAAGAAAAAAATACCCCGATTTTGCAACGTTCTTCATTGCTGCTCCGCTCCTATGGGCCTTAGCGTAATGATATATGGCCTATAACCTTCCCTGATAAATGAGCTATATAACACTGAAAGAATTTTCCAAATCGGACCAGTAGTTCCTGAGATTACCCCTTACAACGTCACAAACTCACAAACTCTTTATAATATTATATTATAATATATTAAATATTATTAATTAAAGATAACAAGACGTTTAATCTGTTTCTGTTCTTGTCTATACTAATATTAAGTATTTACCTATGAAATTGCCGTTTTATATGAAAAAATTTAAACGATTTTTTTTTCATTTATTTCTTATTTGTATTAATCGAAGTAATCACCCATGCAATCAATGCATCTTTGCCAACGCAGTGGCAGTTAATTGATGCCCTTCTTAAAAACATCAGCTGGACCGGAGGCAACAAATTCTTCAAAGGCATTTTGTACTGCCTCTCGGGTATTGAATTTTTTTCCCGCCAAGGAGTTATCCAAATTCTGGAAAAAGTAGTAGTCTGTAGGCGCAAGGTCTGGTGAGTAGGGCGGATGACGGAGAACTTCCAACCCAAAATCACAATGCCCTACCTTAAAGATAGCAAAAACTAAGATAAATTATTTTAATTAAACTGTTGTTCATAGTTTCAGATTTAAAATGTAGCGATAGGTTATACTTTTCCGAACGTACAATAAGTTTGTGACATTCCAGGGCAGATCAATTATGATTATTTTTTTACTTCCGCCCTACCTGTAACCAATGCTGCGCTACCTCAAATTCGACTCTAGCTACAGCCCTGTTGCTATCAGGGCGGGTTTAGCTGATGATAGCATCAGGCTATAGTTTCATCACATTGTTTTCTTTCATCAAATGCTCCGGCTTATTCGCGAAGATACGAACGTTTCGAACATACGTCAATCGACGCGGTGTCCGAACACACTAACCACTGAGCAACGTCGCTTCAAATATAATTGATCCCTTCCTCTCATTTTTATAACCGCACCAAGCGCGCTGGTCTTCGGAGCCACAGTTTTACGGTAAATCCTATCTGGGCACGAACTAAAGAGTTCGCAATGTCCTATCTATGCCGTACTGTAACGCTGTGGAACAATTTCCCGGCCAGTGTGTTTCCTCCTTCCTATGACATGGGGTCCTTCAAGCGCAACGTGTCGAGACCTTTGCAGGCCGGTATGACAGCGGCGAACGGTAATGATAGTATGTCTCTCTGTGGTAGCCATTGATTTTGGATTGTACTGTGTTTACTATCAAGCACAGTACATTCATTTTGCCGAGCTGCAATAAAAAAAATCATATGACTTCATTAGGGAGCGTTCATAAATTACGTGAGATGTTTAAGGGAGGGAAGAGGTCAAGTCAAATCGCATCTAATCTTACGTTGGAGAGAGGGGAGGTCTTGGCAAATATCACGCAATTTTTTTTATGACTGAAACAAAAAAAAAATACTATTTTGGTCCATTTAATCCAGATTGTACATGCTTAAAATTTAATATTAAGCGTAATCCTAATACGATTAAGATCACTCTCTAATTCGTTCGAAATAAAATAATTTCATTCATACTTCGACGTTATACATCTACTGACTGTCAAACCACCATATTTGTTTTATACCAAATAGCTCAATTTAACTTGAATTTACGGTACAGTGTAGCCCGTCCTTTGTTTTCACTTGTCGAGTTGTCGAGTTAGGGCTTTACTATATCAAGTTTACACATTTTTTAAATCACGATTGTAGATATAGTAAATGCATATCTCGTTATAACTTGATAATTCTAACTTACGTTTCTTTAATGCTTTTCTTATCGTGTGAATTTCTATTATTAAATACGCTGACAGACTCAACTAGCTAGATAATGCCTATTACCGCCCAACAAAGTGGGCACGGGTCAGCTAGTTTATTATACAATTTAAAATATATACCAGTAGATGGTATGCTGGTAAGATTTAAGTTCTCAATGTAGATGTTGTGGTAGTAGTATAAATGTACGAAGAGTCCGCGTGAGTAAATCTAGAGATGGTGAACATATAATCTGCTACACAACATATCGAATATGTGCATTATTGTCTCTGTATATACAGTAAAACCTGAATATGCTACGAGTATGAATGAAAAAGAAATTTGAAAATTAAAATAAATACGTCTAGGGTGATGATGATGTCCTCCTTGACGTGTTCGTCAACAGCGAACATTGTTAATTTCGTGAATGAGAGCGAATGTGGCTCACGAAACCAGATTTTGTTTTAAAGGTACGGTTACAAGGCGCACAGTGTAACTGACCACTGACACAGCAATTTAGGGCGTAAAAGTAGGAAGGCTTGGGCGGTCCTTTGCGGAGAGGCGTTTTGCATCGAGATTATGTAGTCGATGTTCCTCGAAAGTTTCTACTGCCTTTTTAACAGAGTTGCACCATTCTGCTCTCTGTTGCGCAAGTTGCTCCCACTTGTGTGAAGGTACATTACACGCGGTGAGATGGCGCTTAATTACATCTCTGTAGCGGAAGTATTGGCCCCCAGGCTTGAGCTTTCCATGTTTCAGCTGTGAATAAAACACTGACTTAGGCAACCTGGAGTCATTCATACGTACAATGTGACCGCACCATCCCAGCTGGCGTGCAATAAGTAGCGACTCTATTCCGCTGAGCCCACTCCGCCGTAGGATTTCAGAGTTGGGTATATGGTCCTGCCATTTCACACGAAGTATCGATCGTAAGCATCTCATGTGAAACACATCAAGTTTCCTTATGTCGCTTCTATAGAGGCACCATGTCTCAGAGGCATAAAGCAGTATGGGAAGTACAATAAATAGCTTTATACACAGCGATTTCGTGTGTAGTTTCAGATCGTGAGAATCCCAAACTCTGGCCCGTAGTTTTCCGAAGGACCAAGCCGCTTTCGATATCCTTGACGAGATTTCAGTCTCTAGACGGTTATCGCAACGAATATAACTGCCTAGGTATCGAAATGATGGTACTTCATCGAGAATCTTACCTTCCAAGATTATCGGTGATGAGCCTACTATGTCGCCACATGGTGGTTGCTTTAATACCTGGGTTTTAGAGGCGCTTATGACTAAACCAAACTTGGTACAGGAATGATGTAGGCGATCCAAAAAATACTGCATAGTAACAGGGTCTTCTGCCATCAAACAAACGTCATCTGCGTATAGGACGTCAAAGACGGATACGTCATGCACCATGCGTTTGGATCTGAAACGACTTAAATCAAAGACGCTCTTATCTGTCCTAACATGCAGTGTAATTTGTTCAGCACAACCCATAGATGCGTCCCTCACTACAGCGGCAAAATAGACGGCAAAGAGGGTAGGGGCCATGACGCATCCCTGCTTAACGCCACTAGTAACCGAAAAGAGGTCCGTATAATCGTTATCATGGTGCACCCTAACCGGACACCAATTCGCGCAAAGGATCCTGCAGAGATTACCCCTTGTATGCTAACTTTTTGACAACAATATTAAACTCGAAACGTTACAAACTAAAATATTAGCACCGAGGTAGGTGTGACCCATTCAAGAACAGGTCTCAATCATCCCGCTTAGGTACTACTGAACATAAATCGGTTGATCTAGGAACGTGTTTCGTCTAAGTGTGCTATTATGACAGATATACCACCTTGTGTGTGGTGATCACTGTACATTTGGGCAGACTTGTAAAAAAAAATTCTTTATTCAATTTAGGCCCTGAGATGGCGGTTTTGAACGTCAAAGCTACCACCGGTTCGGAAAACAACCCAGTCATCGAGAAGAACCGACAAGAAACTCGATCGGTATCTCTTCATGTTATTAATGTCATATCTTATTGCCCTGGAGGATATGAGAAAGTTTTTTTTAATATACTGTTTTGCTAAACAAAATATGACAGTCACTATATAACGCAGTTATTTAACTTAAACAACCACTTAGTCACTAAAATACCTTTTGTTTTTAATCAAATTACTGCAAGTTCCTCTGTAAGACCCGCAGTCAGATGAGTCTCCCTTATCTTTGTAAATTTTGCAAATAGAAGCATCTTTCCAGTCTTGGGGGACTGCCATATCTGCAAAATTAGTTAAAAAAAGACTATTCTGAACATTGAAGCCACCATATTTGTATATTTCAGCTGGCAAACTGTCAAAAACTGCAGCCTTTCCATTTTTGAGGCGTCTAATTGCTCGAAGATATTCGTCAAAAGATGGTAGGTCATCTAACTTCGTGGATGTGGGCAAAGTTTGGAGCGACCCAATATATGTTAAATCCACGGAGTGAGTTGCTGGGTTTAATATCTCACCGAAGTGTTCAGCCCAGCGATCTAACACTTCGATATGCTCTGTCAGTCGTCTTAGCTTATCTCTGGAGTACATCGGTACGGTTTTATTATACCGAGGGCCAAAGATCGTCCTAAGACTCTCATAAAATTTCCCATTTTATTTGGTGTCTGCAAGGTGTTGTAATTCTATAGCTTTCGCCGTCCACCACCGATTTTTAAGTTCACGAACCTTTGACTTAAGTTCTCGTTGTATGGTTCTTCTTTGTGGAGCGATGAATTTTGTAGCAGACATCTTGACTTGCTAATGAGCTTCATAACTGCGGTATCAGTGTCATCAAACCAGTCCTGATTTTTCTTCTGGTTTTCCGACCGTACGTCCAGCAATTTCGTGAAGCAATTGTGCTAAGCAGCACCAGTACCCATTAATCGGAGCCATTATGTCAACTGAGACTGTAGCAAAATCAGAGTTAAATTGTTGTTGGAGTCGCTCAGAGGTAGCATGGAATGGGCCAGTCGGGTTGGCATTTTATGTTCTGCACGATGAGGAGATTTGTAGCAAAAGCATATTTTTGATCGATGATGACTGATGATGATGAAAGATGATCAGTCCAACCATTCGCGCCTCGCATTGCTCTCGTAATAATTACATCTCTGAGGTCCGTTTTGCGTACGATGACGTAATCAATAAGATGCCAATATTTAGAGCGTGGGTGCATCCAGGACGTTTTAAGCTTATCGGCTAAACGGAAAAAAGTGTTAGTAACAACAGAGGCCGAACTCTATACACAAAGACAGAAGTAATTCGCCATTAGAATTGCATTTACCAATCCCATGTCGCCCCAGAGCTTGTTCCCAGATGTTACTTTCTGAACCAACGCGAGCGTTGAAGTCACCCATGAGAACGATCTTATCGCTGGATGGTATATTCTGTAAGACATTTCGTAAATCATCGTAAAACTTTAACTTGTCCTCCTCGCCATAAGACATAGTGGGAGCATATACACTTATTATGTGGAGATATCTGTTGTTATGTGTGTGAAGTCTAAGAGTCATTATCCTATCATTTATACCCTTAGGTTTCTCAGCAAGTGATCTAGCCATACTAGTTTTGATGGCGAAGCCGACGCCACTACTTGCTTTATCACCTGCGGGTTTTCCAAACCAGTAGTACGTGTAGCCCCCACGGTCCTCGCAGAGCTCCCCGCTGTCTGCTAGGTGGGTCTCGCTTAAAGCAGCTACATCAATTTTATATTTAAACAATTCCCTTGCAATAAGAGCAGTTTTTCGCTCGGGACATAAGTTGTTAGGATTATCCAAGAGGGTACGAACATTCCACATCGCAAAGTTTAAGCATGTTTCCGAAAACGTTTTTTCCTTATTTATTTTTCGACCGCAAAAGATCGGTGCCAGATAGTCGCGGTTATCCATCTGGGTGAAGAGTGCGACGGACTATGTTTAGGCCACCTTTTCTAGGCCCCTCCCCTGTGCAGGGGTAAGCAGAGTGATCCTAAATAGGGCTGCTTAGACATCAGATGTGCTGCCGAACTCGAAATCCCGTCTCAGTCAATTCCAAGAGCGACCACTCTCATCTGACCGCCTATGTGCAGAGCAACAGCTAGGAGTCAGGCACACCGTGACCCGAAATCCCACCACCACCACTCCATCGCCATAGGGCTTATGCTCGGAATCCGAAATCGTGCCAAGGTTCATCTGCGCGTGAATTGATTTAAGTGGTTAAGCAGTTGCGCTCATACAAACCCACTCTCTCGTCCAGTTCTATCAGATCCCGATGGACCGGTTGCTCGGTACGACCGGTGATAGTCAGGATGCAGTGAGTTGACTGCCTTCCATTTTGGTCCCCGATCGGCGCCAATTAAAGGCATCTCACATTGCCCAGCAGTAATTACCCTCATAGCATCGGAAACAAAGGTCTCTTCTACCATAGTATGTTTAGCTTGAATTAAAGGGGAGTTACTAAATTAGATGGATTAGACCGCCATCAGCTTAATAGCTTGAAGGGTAATCCCTTAGTCGCCTTTTACGACACCCACGGGAAGAAAGGGGGTGGTACTATTCTAAACCGGCACACACACGTCTAGGGTAAAAGTACAGTAACGTACAGATAACGTGATAGGAGCCACGCGTCGCGCTTTATGATAAATGATAAGGATGGAAATGGTTATGAAGGTAGATATTAGTTAAATATTAAATTTTGAAGTTTAATTTCTAGGTCAATATTTGTATATTGACAAACCTTGATAAACGAAGGATTAGACGAGTGAAGTGAGAATCCGAAGTTTCTGACTAGAACATTCTCAGATGTATGGAATATTTATGAAACTAGACACGGTCATGAAGTTCTCCCGATAGGAGCCCAACAGACTTCGTAACATTCCCTGTGAACTTGAGCATATCAGTAAAACGAGAACTATTTGTAATTATAATAATAAACTTACTTTATACATATATTTAAAAAAAACATGACTACTAAATATTTGGGCGGTTGCCATAATTTCAACTATTTATATGAAAACACTGCTACATGTATGAATGTACGTGTATCTTTTCCTAAAATATTAATTTCTAAATATTCTTTAAACGCCTATACATTAAAGATTATTTGAATAGCAATTTAGCTATTTATTCATTTGTTGTTCTAAGTGGAGGGAGAGAATAACCGTAAAGTATCAAAGCTAACATTCTCAAAGTTTATTTTGTTTTCCTATTCAAAATGTTTATACTACTTTTATTTCCAATTTTTTATTTGTTCTCTATTACGTATTATAAAAATAAAGTTTGTGTATGTACAATTAAAATAACAACTTTTTGATGAATGGATATGGCTACAAATGACCAAAAAAAACTTTTTTTATACTTTGTCTAAATTTTTATATTATTATATTTTGTCTGTTTGTTTGTTTGTTCTGGGTAATCTCCAAAACGACTGGACCTATTTTAACGGGAATTTTACTTTTTTACTGCCAGATAACCGAAATTATAGCGGTTGACATATTCTATTTTATTTGACCGCGGCTTCGTCCGCATTACTTTGGGCCGATTTTCACGGGGTATTCAATGGTAGATAACAGACCTCATAAAAAGTAATTTAGGTTTTTTATTCGCCTTCGGCCGCAGTGGAATATCCGTAATGCTTGAACTGATTTTCACGGGACTTTCACTGGAAGATAACTCACCTTATAAGAAGTAACTTAGACTATTTTATTTTGTTTCTCAAGACTTCGTCCGCAATATCCTACTATCTCCTAATTGATTGGACCGACTTTCACGGGGCTTTTACGGGCAGATAACTAGCGGGCTCGGAAGACGTTATACGGACGGAGACGGATAATAAAATGAAAACCTTGACAAATTATACCTAAACCTTCCCCATAAATTATCATTCTATCTACTGGTGAAAACAGCATGAAAATGGTAGTTTTTGACTTTATCGCGAACAGATAAGCTGACAGAGCACTTTTTTTTAACCGACTTCGAAAAAGGAGGAGGTTACTATGTTCGGTTGTATGTATTTTTTTATGTATGTTAATCGATATTTTAGTCAATTGTGAACCGATTTTAATGATTCTTTTTTTATTTGAATTGGTACACTATGTAGTGATTTACTGCTACCTATGTATTCGTCCGTGTGAAATTGATCAAAAATATGTTACAACCGCGTGAGACGTGTGCCTTACTGACTCCAAGAATAAATATACATAATTGAAAGTCATATATTTGTATGTAATATGAATTATATACTCTTTTTTTGTCAATTTGGCGGCCATATTGTTTTATTGACCGCGATTGCTTCTACATAACTCAGCGTTTATAGCAACAACGTATAAGAATAACTTAAGTATATCGACAATACGGTCATATTATATCTATCTATAAAATAAAAGATTTAAGATATATTGTTGTTGATGATAAATCCCATCCCATTCGATATACTATTAGTATTCATATATCTAATGTACACGTTACATGTTACAGTAGATGGCGTTCGTATCGCAGTTACAAATGTTTTTGAAAAAGCGTTTCTGTAATGTACACACCCACTCACAATTTTACATTTCTTTAATAAAATTTTAAAAAGCGCGTGCGGAGCCGCGGGTAACTGCTAGTTAACAATATTTATCTACATCATTTGAAACACTAAAATGAGCCAATAGTATTATACTGCAGTATGTATTTAAAAATATAAAATTAATTACGTGAAATATCCGAATCCAATACTTTTTTTTTGTTAAAGATCTTTAATATTAAACACTCTTCTGATACTTGTTACCCAAATAAAACGTTTCTCCATGAACAACATTGCTTTTCTTTCACTTATATATGTCCTTTATTATTGATGGGACATATCTGAGACTAATGTAATACGGATAGGTATAACTATACCGTATTCATCGAAGGCTGAGACAAAATGTAAACAAACCATTAAAACCTTTGTGGGTCACGATTGCTACTAATAAAATGTGAAATAAAAATAAATAGCATTTTCCGGAATGTTAATAAAAAAAATCAGCACTGTACTGTCAGACGAAAAAATATTGAAATCAATGTACGCAAACTATTTAAATTGCTATAACAATTTTTTAAAATATTTTCAGTTTATCAGTGTAATCGTTAAATTTAAAAAACCTACAAAAGTACTAATCATCAAATATTGATTACTTTTGAACCCTACCAAATTATAATGTACCATTGACTATATATACTTTTGACAGTGAAATATCACTCTTTGTGTTTAGTCGGATTATATCCGCCATTTTTATTCGTCTTTGTTGTTGACACGGTTGTGCATTGTTTTCACTACATTTTATTAAATATTCTTGTTATTATAGGTTTTTTAGTGTGTTTTGATATATTAAGCTTTGTTATTTGTTTGTCGTTATTGTGTGTTGTTATAATTTTCTGTTATTATTTACGTTTTCGTGGTTAAAACCATGGATTTACCTGGATCAAGTAACTATTATACTTTATATTCGAAGAAAAAATACATTTGAAAAATATATCGTTCGTTTCTACAGAGAAGGATATTATTAATGTTCATAAATACGTGGAAGAGAGTTGGCCTAAAGATTTTTACGTGTATAAAAATGATATAAGTAAAACTGGTGACATAACAGGTATCTCGCGAGCTTACGTATACAGCTTTTAAAGAAACATATACATAAATAAGAGAACTGGGCTGTCTACAACCACCTCTACAACGCTTACCAAGGCGCTCTATAGTTGAAAGTATGGATGACTTTGATATGTGTGCAATATGTCGAAAAGTACACAGGTTTTAGTAATGAACTGCCTACTATCGATAAGGTTCTGGAAGCAGGAAGCATGTTACTTAATTTTAAGAGGACAACTTTCTTTCATTATTGTTCAAATTCAATCAAAACTAAAATCAAACATCAAAAATCGATCATCGATCATCGATCATCGAAAATCAAACATTCTCGCAAAAGTGCAATAATTGACCCGGAAGATATTGTATTGTGGAGAATAGAGAGTTCCGATCGAACCGTCGACTTGAGCGGTTGTCCGTTTTGCTGCGCGCGCTAAGTTCGATTTTAATACTCGTGATTTAGTGACGTCAGTTATTGTTTGTTTCGATCCGGCACACCTGCGCTTCACAGGTGCGCTGCACCTGCGTTCTTTTTCTTGGAACTGAGTGAGACCTTTCCTTGTATTTATTTATTGCTTTATCTATTTCTTGGTATATTTATTTATTTACTCTTTTGTTTATCTATTTATTTACGTATTTCTTTAATTCTTCAGTGATTTATTTTTAAATTTATTTTCCTTTTATTGTTTGTTTATTTAAGTAGTCTTATGTTATTTTCCCCCTGTCTCGCTCAGGTACTTATTTGCGTTGTTTTCCTATTTTGTTTAGTTTTAAACAGCTCCCTTTGATCCGGACTCGGGATAGTCCGTTAAATTCATTAAGGCGCGCCCCCCTGCCCCTCTGGCAGGGAGGTTTCACATGTCTTCCCCCGCCCCACTCCCCTCCTCAGGCCCCGGTATGGCCGCTGAACAAGAGATCAGTCTCTTAGAGACTGAGCTCATTAGCCTCCGCGGCTTCATAGCCGCTATCTGTCCTCGTCTCGTAGACGATTACGATGCGTACGCTGCAAAGCATCGCACCGAGCTCCCTCATTCCTCGAAGCCCGCTCCCTCGATCTATGCCAAGATCGAGGCTTCCAACAACTTCCCAATCCCAGCCGATCGCGATAGCGATGACTCCGACTCCGACTCCGGCTCCGACATGGAGCAAGACCCTCCTGCTCAGCAGGATCCCCCTGCCAAGCAAGCCCCTGCTGCGGACGATGGCTTCACCACCGTCACGCACCGCAAACCGCGCAAGAACAAGAAGCGCCCGAACTCACCTTCCGATCCGGAGGACAAATTGCCCTCTAAAAAGATCGCAAACGTCGATGGCGCGAAAGTGCCAAAGGCGACACCAGCGCCCTCTAGACCCGACTCGCCCGTGGCTGCGGGTTCCGCAGTTTCGGGCAAGAAGCCCCGCCCACCGCCCCCCGTTACGATCCAAGACAAAGCGTCTTGGGTTGAGATTTCTAGCCTGCTGGAAACGGCAGGTATCCCTTACACCTCCGCCGTGAATACCGCTGTAGGTATTCAGGTGAAGGTAGCCACGTCCACCGCCCATCGCAACCTCACTCGTTTCCTTCGGGACAACCAGTGGGGCTATTTCACGCACTCTCTCGAAGAGGAGCGTAAACTACGGGTTGTGATCCGTAGAGTCCCCTCAGAACTCCCGACTGACGACATTTCAGACGACCTCAAGGAACAGAAGATTCCTGTTCGCGAGGTTCATCGTATGCGCTCTCCGCGCACCAGGGCTCCATATGATATGGTTCTCGTTGTCCTCGATCGCACCCCTCAGGGGAAAGCGATTTTTAATCTTACATCCCTTTGCGGCCTCTCCGGCGTCATAGTCGAGCCGCCGCGCAAAACGTCTGTGCCCTCGCAGTGTCACAACTGCCAGGTGTACGGACACTCCGCACGAAACTGTCGCCTGAAACCCAGGTGCGTTAAGTGCCTCGGCGACCACTCCACTAGGGAGTGTTCTCGCACGAAAGACGCCTCCGACCCTCCGAGCTGTGTTCTGTGCCGCGGCGTGGGCCATACCGCGAATTATCGCGGATGTCCCCGCGCCCCGCGCACAAAGCGCCCTCGATACCCCAGGCAGGCGTCGCCGTCTAAGACGGCCGCTGCCCCCGCCCGTCCTCGACCTCCGCCTCTCATGTCTCGAGAGGCCTTCCCGAACCTGCCGGGCACGTCTCGTGCACCGGCAGCGTCCGTACCCACGACTAGTGCGCCCCCCCGCCCCTACCGGGCCCCTCAGGCCCCGTGGGCTCCTAAACCCGCGTCCCAGCACACTCCCAAACCTCCGGCGGCTAATCCTTCACAGGATGACCCCGCATACTCCTTTTCCCTATCGAGTATTGACTACGCAGGTCAACTACTCATTTTCCACGAGATCTCGGAGATCTCGGCGTACGAAGAGTGCTCTCGTAATCCGCTACTAGGTGCCGTCACGGCAATCCATAGATTTCCAGCCATCGCGGCTACACTACAAAGGCTCGCGCGCGCAGCTGTTAAAAAAATAAATAACTCAAATAAGATAGAGTAAATCGCGTATTTACGTCTATCTTCCCCTAAAAATAACCGTCAAACAATAATAATAATTTTTGTTATGTCTATTTTTAGACTTCGGTGCCGTCACCGTTAGTAAATTTAAATTCAATCTTATAAAATGCGTGTTGCGCCCACGCTTTTGTAATCGATCCCTATTAGCTCCCGCACACTTCGCGGTTCTCAATAATATCTCGAGCCTAGGTCGTCCCCGCGCGGAGCCCTCTTGATATTATTTACGCGATACAGTGACTCACCTACATCACTTGAACAGACATATGAGATCATCTCTCTCACACACGTGCACATATATACACATGGTGGGAGGGTTTTGTTTTTTTTTCCCTCATCGAACTGAATCGAATAGTTTAAGTTCGTTTCAATCCGATATACACGTATTCATTTGTGAATCATGCAATTTCGATTGTATGGTTCACAAATGTATATATGTATGAATAGCTTAGAATAGTTAGCTAGGACAGACGTGTCTTTTTCCAGGAAACAGCCCAAGCCGGCTATCTGTCCTCGTCTCGTAGACGATTACGATGCGTACGCTGCAAAGCGTCGCACCGAGCTCCCTCATTCCTCGAAGCCCGCTCCCTCGATCTATGCCAAGATCGAGGCTTCCAACATTGTGGAGAATACAACATTTAAAAACTATTTCAAAGTTAATGAACGAGGGGAAGAAAATTTATTATTTGGATGAGACATGGTTTAATGAAGGTTAGTTAGATATACAAGTTATTTAGTATATTTGCAATGGCATTCATCATTTTAGAGAAACATGTATGGTGTTATTATAAAAAAGTTAAATACGTATTGAACCCTGGCTTTAAAAAGGCCTCATATTAAATGCACCGCGGTCGCCATCTTGCTCTTTTGTCTCGCTTTGGTTACGTTAGCTTAGACTTGTGAAAAAGGATAACGCGAACTTGCCTCGGGTGAACGCGGTGCATTTATTAGGAAACTTTTTTAAACCAAGTATTTAATATGTATTAAACTTTTTTGTAATAACACGGGTAAAGTTATGACATTTATTTTAAATTAAATTGTCTCTCAATTTTATCAAATATTAACACCATTAATACTATCAATAACAACTATTAATGTAACTACTAATTACTACTGTAATTAGTAGGCTCATTGCAGAAATGTTTTTATGTCAAAAACTCCATACAAACTTAGCATTAGAGTTGATAATTACTATAATGTTTCTAAAATTAAAAACAATATTATTTAATTTATTATTTTGTAAAAGAATTATGTTTAAGTATATAATTTGTAAATTACTCTTATGATTTGGTTTATATACATTCCACATTGTATCAAAGTCTATAGACAGTGTATTGTATTTAGTAAGTATTTATGACATTGGTTTAAGGGGTAGTGTTAGAGCTATATATATAAACACAATGCTATAAATAAAGTAGGTCATCAATAATGATCTTTTGTAGCATACTCTGCTAATATTATAGAACTGGGTCTCTAATAATGTACTGTCAATGTCAATTTTGTATTTGCCCTTCCGTATTTTACTGCGTCATTGGATTGTACTCACTAAATGTTCTTTGAATTATATCTCGTTAAATCAGATTGAGTTTACTTTTTAAACCTATAAATCTATCAAAGGCCTCCCCGGTAGCGGGAACAGGGCCGAAGGCTGTAGCCACCAGGCAGATGTTTCTCCAGACTAACTTGAACCACTATGCCGCTGCACAGGATCTGTTGGTGCAGTCAGTGGCGCAGTGGGGAATCGGGCTCGTGGTCGCCGCGGAAACTTATTACGTTCCCTCCTAGCAGCATTGGGCTGGGGATCGGAACGGCTCCGTAGCGATCGTGGCCGGCTCGGGTTCGTCCCTGGTGGTAAGGGAGAAGGGTGCCGGATTCGTGACAGCCGTCTGGAGAGAGTAAACCATTGTGGGGCGGCTGACGGGACCTGAGGGGCATGTCCGTTGAGTGGGCAGCCGAATTAGGGCTGTCCCTCCTCAACCAGGGCAACATCCACACGTGCGTGCGATGGAACGGGGGGTCGGTGGTAGACGTTTCCTTTGCTTCCCCGTGTGTGGTACGCCGTGTCCAAGGCTGGAGGGTGCTTGAGGAGGTGGAGACTTTATCGGATCATCGATACGTTAGGTTCGAGGTCTCCACCTCCTTAAACAGAATTGGAGGGGCGCGAAGTTTCCCAGCTGGGCGGTGAGTCGCTGAAACCGGGAATTAGCGGATGAGGCGGCCATCGTCCAGGCGTGGGCCATGCCTCCTCCCACAGAGGAGGATGTCGACGCGTCCGCAGCCAGTCTCCGTGAGGCCTTCACGGAGGTTTGCGACGAGTCAATGTCGCGGAGCGTACACCGCCCAAACAAGCGGGCGGCTATTTGCCTGAGGCGAGATCGAGACCCTGAGGCGGAGGCCCGGCTGTATAGCAGCTTCAGGGAGTGGAAGAAGGCCCTACAGGCTGCCATCAGCCGGGCAAAAGAAGCGGTATGGGAGAAGTTGCTCCAAACGCTGGAATCCTTGTGATCCTACGGAAGAAGTTACTGTCCTGGACGCCCCCGGTCACGGAAACCCTCCGGCCGGAGATGGTGGCGAGGGTCGTGGGAGAATTATTCCCTGACCCTCCACTGCTACCTGCTCCTCCTATGCCTCCGCCTCGGGCGGAAAAGAGGTGTTCGATGGTCCTCCCCCAATAACGGAGGAGATGGGGAGGACCGTTGAACGCCTCCTCAATCGGCGGAGAGCACCCGGCCCTGGTGGGGTCCCAGGTAGGGTGCTCGGCCTAGCGCTGGGCCATCTATGGGAGGTGGCATTGGGATCTGTTCGACCGGTGTCTGACGATCGGACAGTTTCCGAGGCCCTGGAAGCTTGGGCGGCTCTGCATGATAGCGAAGGAGGGCCGTCCTCCAGACAGCGCATCTACGTATCGGCCTCTCGACCTGCTGGACGACCCCGGGAAGGCGTTGAAGAGAATAGTCTCCTCCCGGGTCGTCCAACACCTGGATGGTGTGGGGCCGAATTTAGAAAACGCGCAGTTCGGCGTCCGGACAAGCCGTTCCACTGTGGACACCTTGTGTCTTCTGAAGTCGCTGTCCATGGAGACGACCTCTCAGGGGGAGTTGGTTTTGTCGGTGTCCCTGGACATCGCCGACGCCTTCAACAGTCTGCGGCACGGAGTTATATGGGAGGCACTTCGGTACTTAGGAGTGCCTCCGTACCTGCGGCAGCTGTTGGAGGCGTACCTAGAAGATAGGGAGGTTGCCTACGTGGATGGCGAAGGGCGGATGGTCCGACGTGCGACAAGGAGAGGGTTTCCACAGGGGTCGGTATTGAGACCGCTCATGTGGAACATGGGCTACGACTAGGAGCTCCGTGTGGGAGCGCGCCTCATCTGTTTCGCGGATGATGGTTTCTGGTCGTAGCCCGGGGGAGAGAATGGTGGGAACTGGTGCGCCTGGCCACGATGGCCACAACCCTCGTGGTCAAGCGTATAAGGAGTTTGGGCCTCAGAGTGGCCCTCTAGAAGACCGAGGCCCTATGATTGCATCACCTGGGGCTCACATAATGGTGGAGGGCGCCCGGATCAGGGTGAGAACCCAAATGAAGTACCTGAGCCTCACCCTGGACGGGTGCTGGCGGTTCGAGCCCTATGTCGCGGGGCTCGGACCGCGAATTGCTGGGGCGGCGGCGGCGCTTGGCCGGTTGCCGAGCTATAAGGGGGGCCGAGGGCTGGATGCCGCCGATTCTACATGGGAGTCGTGCGAGCGCTGGCCGCCGACGGGGCTCCGGTGTGGGCGGTGATCCGGGCGTACCGCACGGTGTCCTCAGCGGCGGCCTTCACGCTCACCAGCTCCCTACCCTGGGAGCTGGAGACAGAGGTTCTCGCCGCCGTGTATGAATTCACGGCGGAGAGGAAACGAAGTGAGGAGCCACCGGCTCCCAGGGAGATAGAGGAGAGGAGACGGCGTCTTAGAGAGGACGGACACGCGGTACGGGCGGTATACCGTAGACGCCATCCGCCCGTTCCTGCTGGAATGGATTGGGAGAGGTTAGGGTTCCCTGACGTTCCGACTGGTGCAGGTGCTCACCAGACACGGTTGTTTCGGGTGGTACCTGCATCGGATCGCTCTCAGGGAGCCGACCGCCGCATGCCATGAGTACGGCGCTGACGAGGACACCGCACAGCACACTCTGTCAGAGTGTGCTGCGTGGGAGGGACAGTACCGCGCTCTGGCTGCGGTGGTAGTGCGTAATTTGTCGTTCCCGAGCGTAGTTTCGGCGATGCTCGGTAGCAGTCAGTTGGCGAGCGATGGCCTCCGTCTGAGAGGAGGTAGACCCTCTTAGTGACCCTCTCCGCCAACGGAGGACCGGGGGGGGGAGGCGGCGCTTTTCCCGACTCCTCCCGCCACCGTAGTCGGACCTGAGGGGATAGGCCGGGGGGGCCATCTCCTCATTGCACACGTGCGGCGGACGAGGGGAGGCAGCTGGTGTGTTGATTAGCATTGTACGATCCCTTGCCACCCCAACAATCACGGTCTGTAGGTACACCGTGGGGTTTTAGTCCGTGCGAGTAGGACATAACCCACCCTCCCCTCTGGGAGGGTGGCATATCCATAAGGGATTTCCCCACGTAAATAAAAAAAAAAAATTCTACCATCAAACAGGAACGCGTTTGTTGATTTTTTTTGTTGTTTTACTTACTAATATTTTGCTGTTTTTATAGCTCGTTTCAGTTTTAACTTTTTCAAGTAAACCTTGCGCAAACAAAATCAAACGTTTTTTGTTGCAGTGAGACATGATAGCGGCCAATCAATTCCAGGCGGAAGTGCAAAGCAACGTCCACTATAATATTTAATGATGAATTTCCGCAAAGTAACGATTTCTTCAATCAAATAAAATTGTACTGTATATATTTACCTTCCATTTCGTATATGTATAATTTTTTAACAATTCTTAAAAATTACATTAATAGTTTTTGACAGAATTTATAACCTGACTAGATACATATTCATTAACTAAACGGAAATATTTATGGCGAGATATTTATTATAGCTGTTATTTGAAAACACAACCGTCATTTCAATACAGATCCAGAAGCCTACAATTTTAGACAAGCAATATGAAAAAATGTATAATTTATTCTTTAGGAATGGTATAATTTTTTGAGATGACACTACAGCCTGTTAACAATTACAGTTTACACCGTAAATAAATCATATGGCAATATACAAACGAGTTTTTTTAATGACAGCAATATGGCCAAGTAATTTATACAATGGAAGGAGACCACGTATGATTAATGGCGGGTGACATTCATGAATATCACAGTATAAAGAGATTTTTAAGCTTCAGGTGTCATTCTGCATATCTGTCAGCATTAGAATGGACAAGTTACTTGCGTTTATTGTAACGGCCGGACTGTTCATTTTCACAGTAGCTTCTTTAGACGGTGAAATGGCAGAGCTCGCAAAGATGATACGAGATAACTGTGTTGATGAAATTGGAGTGGACGTGACACTACTGGAGCAAGTGGATGCCGGAGCAAACCTTATGCCTGATGAAAAGTTCAAGTGCTATCTTAAATGTACGCTGGAGACAGCCGGCATGATGTCTGATGGAGTAGTGGACATAGAAATTGTTTTAGAACTTTTACCTGAGGACCTCAAGACAAAGAATGAGAATCTACTGCGGAAATGTGATACACAGAAGGGTTCCGACGATTGTGACACTGCATTCCTCACTCAGGTTTGCTGGCAAAATGGCAACAAAGCTGACTATTTCCTTATTTAGAAAGTAAATACGAATGTTAACTTTAGTTATTGTGTACATAGCTTTATTGCTTATAGAAGATCAGTCCATTGAAATGAGGTCAATTTCATGACAAACAAATAATGACAGGAAAGTTGATCTAAGCAATTTTACTGCTGGGTACAATCAATTTACTGTTGACAGTACAGAACTGTATAAACAAATAAAATAAATATTTATTGTGGGATGGAGAATTTACATTTTTATTATATTTTCATATTATTTGCTTTAATACACTTTCATTTGGAAACAGCAACCTGCATACAATAATACTACCACACCTATTCAATTTCCACCTTATTTATTAAATAGCACTCTCCATGGACTGAAACCATATTCGAATAAATCAATTTTACAGAAAAGTGAGCATTTCTCCCATTGATTAATTTGATTCACTATATACAATATACATAGTATATACTGAATATAGTACTTGAAGATTTTAATATGGAATATTAATAACTTATTCATCGACATATACTACTTTATACTGCGTAATTCCCATATTAAACACTTGTATTTATGTACTATGTAAGTGCTTATGTATTACACAAAAATGTATCTATAAAAATTGTTTAAAATACACAAGTATCTGAACTTGCTCCACACTAGTTTCCTAGCAAGTCTGTTTGACCTTTTTATACATTTTCTATATTGTTATCCTGTATATTGGGTTACAAGTAAATAATTCCTTTTTCATATTAGATTTATTTTTTGCTACTATTTTTAATTTAATTTTAAAAAAATGTTACCAGATGTATTTCTTCAAGAACAATTCATAAACTGAATAAAGAAATAGCCTATACTATGACTTAAATGTTTACTGTAAGAGTAAGGTAATATTAGATTTTAGGTATGTTTAAATACACAGTGTTCTTAAGTACAATGTACAGTGTGTTTAAGTACAATTGTTCTTCTGGTTACTCACATACATACATACCCTAAACTTGTTTTGTATTGCTATGTACTTTACAACAACTTTCAGTAGTTGTACAAGCAAAATAATTTCGCAAACATCTGGAATTACTGAATCCCTGGTGTTTGACCAGGTTGTAGTACTGTATATTGATTTGTACATTTAGTAATCACTTTTGTATGTCAAAGTGAGTTATCTCTAGTATTTTCATTAATTTATCAGTATCAAAATAAATCAATGGCATAGATTTAGTTCTGTATTGCTACTTTAGGATATCCACATGTATGTAATAACTAAATATATATTATCAAATATTATGACATAAACATAATTAAAATAAATAGTACATACATTATGGTAGTTTTCACATTTAAATTTACAGTTAAATATGAATGTTAGTAAATTTTAAAAAACATTACTCTTCTTAAAAATGAAAACAAACTTGAAAAAGTAATTTTTCCATGTAGAAGAGCACAAGTAAACATTTAAAATCAATGTTTCAGTAACACAGAAAAGCGTTTTTTAACTATCCTTATATAAAAATCGTAATATACACTTATAATACAAGAGAAAAAAGAAGTATACATATACATATCTACAATATAGAACAGAAATATTAGTAGGAAATAGTATTAAATAACAATTTTATGATAACTAAAGGCGACAAGTAACACCGTCTGTCAGCGGCGCGAAAAATTACTTGTTTATCAAATGAAATCAAAGTCATATACCACAAATAGGTAATCAAATCAAATCAAAAATACTTTATTCAATTTAGGCCCCAAGAAGGCACTCATGAACGTCAAAACTACCACCGGTTCGGAAAATAAGTCATCGAGAAGAACCGGCAAGAAACACGATCTGGTAGATCTGATAGAAGTATGATGGTAAGTCATTTCTTATTTTCCATTAATGTTTTAGTCGATCTTCTGACTTCTCAGTGACATGTGCACATTCTGTGAGATTAATAAATATACTAGCTGTTAGCCGCAACTTCGAAATTGTGAAATTTAGCAAAAAAAAATTGTTTTGTGTAAGTGCCCACGCGCACTGCAGTTTTTTCCGCAAAATCTGTAAGAGCTTGCGCGGACTGCGGTTTTTTTCTGCAAAACGTTAACATATAGAATTGCACGGAAGCGCCTATACTGCTGGTACCGCATTTAAATCCCGTAAATTACAAAATATTTCTTGCGGTGCGGAAAAAAAAAACCACAAATTATCGCAGTACTGCTCGAACTACGGTGAAGAAATGTTGCAACTACGTGTTTTAGATAACAAATTGGTGGTGTAAATTTCATGGTCTATATTTGTAATGAAATTGTCAAATAGTTTTATGGTAATTCTAAAGTAATCGAAATATTTTTTTACATCTACATACTTTGTTAAAACAAATGTTCTGTATGTTTATGTGTTCTTCAGGTTTCTAAACTACGCATAAGATTTCGACAGTTTTCACAACTATTTAGACAATTTTCTTCGAAAGGTTTTTATGCATAAGGTATAGAATATTTATATGAAGAAGAGAAAAATCGACGTATTCTAAAGAAGTCGGAAAGAGTTTTGGAGCGATTTCATTGATAATGCTGACTAAATCTTATGATGATAAATAATATTAAAAATACCTACAAAAAGTAAAAAAAATCACTCGGTAAGTATTATTTTTTACATTTGCGAAAGCATTATTACTATTTCTAAAAGTAAATACCAATAGTAAAACTTACTTACTTACTTGTAGACACTAAGAGCCCGTGAATGCCAGGCCTTCCTAATTTCCTAATATTGAGAGTTTTTCAGCATATGCTTCTGACATAGGTAGGAGCGATGAGCTGGTATGAAATATGGGTCATCGTGGCTTTGATAGATAACAAAGGTTGCAAAGGTCTATAAAATATCAACTGAAATTTATCAAATAATACAGTGTAAGCTTTTTTTTGGAATAATATTAGAATTACGACGTTTACTAACAGATACTTAATATCGTGGCAAATACCTACCAAACACCCTTAGTGTACGTCCAAAGTGGACGCTATAATCGAGCGTCGAGCGTAGCGTGGCGTCCGGCGTTCGTTTCAAACGTATGCATTAATACGTGAGTGTCCTGAGTGGCGCGCGAGCGTCGCTTTTGGACGCTGGACGCCCTGCTGGATGCACCGCCGAACGCAGATGCACTCAGGCCGTACACTTAGGTACCCTACGCACTATGTGGTTAGCCGCAATGCGGCCAGCCGTCCAGCCAACCGCAGTCCAAAATATGTATGAAAAAGTAGTTATTATACGCACTGCGATGCGGCTGCCGGCCGACCGCTCTGGTCGTTCTGAGCGCTGCGGTCCGAATGGCGGTCAGCCGGACGGTTGCTATACACGCTATGCGGATAGTGCTACTGTGCGGTTGCCCACCATTGACTGTATACATGTTCTTCGACGCTCGTGCATTTTATTGATGACATAAATTAAATTAAATTAAATATTGATTTCGATACAGAAAAAAATATAATTGTGATACAAAATAGGCCAGCAATCTGGCCTTTTTAACTGTATACTATCTACTTGCTCTCATCGCGTGTTTGCAAATAAGGACGCAACCAGTACCTTTTTCTT
Organism: Antheraea pernyi; assembly: GCA_015888305.1. Lineage (NCBI taxonomy): Eukaryota > Metazoa > Arthropoda > Insecta > Lepidoptera > Saturniidae > Antheraea > Antheraea pernyi. The sequence continues at coordinate 71,819 of MU158762.1, forward strand.
TGTTTATTTTTATTTATATAACGCGAGTAAATATAATAAATAACTGTGACGCCTTCGACGTCTATCTTGGAAATGAGTCGATTCAACCGCAAACCACGACGGTCACTCAAACACATACTCCGGTTGCAGCTGCGGCTACCCGCCAAGTGCAACTACATCCTTGTTCAGCCTCACGGCTGACGTGCGTGTGTACCCTTAAACTTTAATAAATAATAATTGTACCTACGTTACCGATAAAAACTGAATTTTAACATGTTACTCGGGTAACTATTAGAAAATTGTTTCCTCAGTTGTCAGACAGTCAGAAAGCGAGAGGCAATATATATCCAAGTAGATGCAAGTAATATAGTTAGTTAAGTTTTTTGCAATCCTTCACTGCGTATCTTTTCTTCAGGTTTCTAAACTACGCATAAGATTTCGACAGTTTTCACAACTATTTAGACAATTTTCTTCGAAAGGTTTTTATGCATAAGGTATAGAATATTTATATGAAGAAGAGAAAAATCGACGTATTCTAAAGAAGTCGGAAAGAGTTTTGGAGCGATTTCATTGATAATGCTGACTAAATCTTATGATGATAAATAATATTAAAAATACCTACAAAAAGTAAAAAAAATCACTCGGTAAGTATTATTTTTTACATTTGCGAAAGCATTATTACTATTTCTAAAAGTAAATACCAATAGTAAAACTTACTTACTTACTTGTAGACACTAAGAGCCCGTGAATGCCAGGCCTTCCTAATTTCCTAATATTGAGAGTTTTTCAGCATATGCTTCTGACATAGGTAGGAGCGATGAGCTGGTATGAAATATGGGTCATCGTGGCTTTGATAGATAACAAAGGTTGCAAAGGTCTATAAAATATCAACTGAAATTTATCAAATAATACAGTGTAAGCTTTTTTTTGGAATAATATTAGAATTACGACGTTTACTAACAGATACTTAATATCGTGGCAAATACCTACCAAACACCCTTAGTGTACGTCCAAAGTGGACGCTATAATCGAGCGTCGAGCGTAGCGTGGCGTCCGTGGTGGTCTAGTGGTTTCACCTTTGGAATATCATTTCGATGTCCGCAGGTTCTCGAACCCCGACATGAACATACGAATTTTTCGAAATTCACGTACATTTTCTATTTTAAATTGGTAATACTATCGGCTGACGGTAAAGGAAAAAACATCGTGAGGAAACCTGAACCTGAGAAATGTTCTTGTAGTAATGTTCTTCGACGCTCGTGCATTTTATTGATGACATAAATTAAATTAAATTAAATATTGATTTCGATACAGAAAAAAATATAATTGTGATACAAAATAGGCCAGCAATCTGGCCTTTTTAACTGTATACTATCTACTTGCTCTCATCGCGTGTTTGCAAATAAGGACGCAACCAGTACCTTTTTCTTTGTTTATTTTTATTTATATAACGCGAGTAAATATAATAAATAACTGTGACGCCTTCGACGTCTATCTTGGAAATGAGTCGATTCAACCGCAAACCACGACGGTCACTCAAACACATACTCCGGTTGCAGCTGCGGCTACCCGCCAAGTGCAACTACATCCTTGTTCAGCCTCACGGCTGACGTGCGTGTGTACCCTTAAACTTTAATAAATAATAATTGTACCTACGTTACCGATAAAAACTGAATTTTAACATGTTACTCGGGTAACTATTAGAAAATTGTTTCCTCAGTTGTCAGACAGTCAGAAAGCGAGAGGCAATATATATCCAAGTAGATGCAAGTAATATAGTTAGTTAAGTTTTTTGCAATCCTTCACTGCGTATCTTTCGGTTACTCAGTAAATGTATTATACTAAGAGTACACATTTTATTCTATATTTTATTATTATTGTTTTTTAGCTTATAAATTAAATGTGATCCAATTTTGATAAAGCCTCATCATGCTTAATTATAATCATATTATTAAAATATTAGGTTTTGTTTTGAGGAGTTGTAAGAATTTTAAGAATTGCAGCACTAAAATACACTTATATAAACTATTAGTTAAACCTAGTTTAGAATATTGCACCCCAAGCTGGAATCTACATTACAATATTTATATAAAAACATAGAACGAGTCCAAAAAAGATTTTTATGGCATCTTTGTTACAGATGCTATGTAGTCAATAAAATTACAAAATATAATGACCATCTTAACCACTTCAAACTATCCTTCTTAAATAATTAAAGAATACTATTAGAACTTATGCTTTGTATTTAACATATTTCAAGACAAAATCGACTGTCCACAAGTTACTAATCATTTCAAATTCAATATTACTGCGAAGCTTCCGAGATCTAATAAATACGCACCATTTTACATTTCTCATTCATATAATTTAGTAATTTAGGACTTTACTCTCCGGTCAACAGAATACCTAGGTCATATAACTCATACGATAAATCATGCGACATTGCCGTGCTACAATAAAAAATAAAAAACATTATGGTTATTAGTATTATGTTAAGCTTTTAAAAATGTTAAAAGTTTAATATTTCGTTTTATTACAATTTAATTTATTGTTAGAGCACGCAGTGGTTGTCTTTAAATATGACTGCATTTATAATGAATCACAATAAGACTACTTTTAATATATTTACACGTTGACGACACTAAAATAAAAATAAAAAAATCATGGGAGACATATTAAATTGTGTTATTTACAAAAAAACAATGACAATATAATATTATTTTCTCCAGAGATATTTTTAAATAAACATATAAAATATCATATCAATTAAAAAAGGTTATAACGGGCTCTTAGACTTTTGCGGAAATTTGCCTGTGCGGAATAAAAAACGCACCGAAACTGACCGCACCGCAGTGTGCGCAGGCACTAAAAGCAAAAAGGTGCGCGCCCAAGGGGCTCTTTCAGACTTAGCAATTTTTTTTTGCTAAATTCTACACGGTCGGTACAGCGGATAACAGCTAGTCTAAAGTAAAAGCAGCCTAAGTTACTGCTTATATAATCTACGAGTGAAAGCCCCTCTGAAGTTGGCCCAACCATTTCAGAGATTATCCGGAATAAACAGACAGACAAAAATAAAAATATACCATTAATTGTTATTTCATTGACATAATTTTATTAATTTTACTTGCCTATATAGGTGCCACTGTACTACCTAATCAATCCTTATGAAAAGTAGTTTAGAATAGATATTAGGATATGGTGAATATTTATTCCATTTCTATCTTGCTATAACTAAACATTTATAACATTATAGTTACAACAAATTATAATATCAACAAACAAAATGCACACAGAGCCACGGGTATGGCTAGCAAATTATAAAACTGAGAGAATATTTTGTTATCAGTCACTCTTCACAAGTCAACTTATTTATCGTTGATTATAGGAGTTGATTAGTAATGTAACTGGTCATAAGTATATACAGATGTTGAATTTCAACTAAAATATATTAATTTCAATTTCAGTTGTTAAATGTCAAGTTAGATTTTTTTCAGAATTGTATGAGAAAATAAATTAGATTGTAAAATACGTATGTTTATATATAAATTTCCTCTGTATGTGTGTATGTCAATGAACACCTCCTAAACGGCTGCACCGTTTTTGATGAAATTTTCTGTGCATGTTGGAGTAGATCCGAGAATGGTTTAGATTCACAATTGCAACCGGTAGGTGGCACTGCGGTTGACTTTTAGGATTTTTTTAAATTATCAAAGCAGGACAACGTCCGCAGGGACCGCTATTTATATATAAAATGAAACCTTTTTACATATGAAACCTTTTTTGTACCACCAAAGGAAAGTCAAATCAAAATCAAAATATCCTTTATTCAATTTAGGCCCTGAGAAGGCGCTTATGAACGTCAAAGCTACTACCGCTTTGGAAAACAGCCCAGTCATCGAGAAGAACCGGCAAGAAACTCAATCTGGTTTATTTTTTCATGTCATATATTTGTATAGTAATATAAATATTCACATTCGTTATTAGTGGATGCACAGAGAGGGGCGTCATTTCCAGACGTCACAATCGTTCACGTATTGATCCACCCTATAATAGCCTTTAGATATTAAAACCCGCTTGACATGGTTCTTGAACTCACTATCAGGCAAATCGGTAATGTGTTTTGGGACTTTATTATAAAACTTAACACTATTACCTAAAAAACTGTTTTTGGATTTAGTAAGCCTGAAGCATGGAATGAACAATTTGTTGCTGTTTCTAGTATTTAAATTATGCTGGTAAAGTAAGAAAGAAAAAGCTTTTGTTGTTGGATCCCATCATAATTACAAAATAAATAAAGAAAACATATATATAGTTCATTAAAAATGTCCAACAACAACACCCCCATTCAGCTACTCCAGTGGTCTTCAACATTTTTTTTAAATGGGCCACCAACACATTTCACTCTTGGGCCCCAAACTACAAATATTTAGGTATAAAATAAAAAAATGTAATTTCAAAATAACAACATATTAATGTATAATTAATTAGTGAAAATGGCTGACCAATAAAACAAGCTTGGTATAACTCTTATATCATAAGGATTTAAGAGTTATCTGGGATCCATTTAATTAACCAGCGCAGTCATCGTTTTTCTGATGGGCATGAAATTTAAAATATGTGAAAATAACGTATAAGCGTGTGCAACTACAAAGACCCGGCAGGCAGCAGTTTCAGTATGGCTGAGCTATTCCCTGCAATACCACTGAGTGATATACAGTGCTGATTTTCAATGGTTTCAATGTATGGATATGTAGTTGTAGTTGGTAGTTGAAAAAAAAATCATCATCATTTAACCCTTATCCCACATAAATAGGGTTGACACAACATGTTTTCTTTCCTTTTCTACGCTCACCTATCAGATGTCATCTCACTATTGACACCTTTTACACACATCATTTTTCACACAATACATTCAAATCTTTTTCGGGTTTCCTCTACTCTTTATATCCATCGACAGCCATACTCAAAGTTTTTCTAGTTACATGGTCTTCATCTCTCCTCATGACATACCCATACCATGCTAACCTATTACTCCTTAACTTCTCTGTTACTGGTGCTATTTTCAAACTTCCTCTCATATATTCCTTCCTAGTCTTAACCAATCTAGTTACACCACACATCCACCTTAACATTTGCATCTCTGCCACATGTAGTTTTCTCCTATCCGTCTCTCTCGTCACCCAGTACTCAGATGCGTACAACATGACTGGTATTATAATAGTTTTATAAACCTTTCCTTTGAGTTTCAAGGGCATTTGTTGGTCACCAGTTACAACAAACACCTTTCGCCATTTCATCCATCCTGCATTTATCCTATTCCTCACATCCTTGTCTATGCAACCATCGTTTTGGATCAGAGAACTGAGATACCGGAAATCAGAGCAGGTTGGTAAGGTTGGTATATACCATTTAAAGCTATAGGAGAAAAACTGAATGGACCACCAAAGTCACAAAATAAATGAAATGTAAATAACAATAATAATAAAAACATCAAATTACATAAAATACAAAAATTCAATAACATAATACAGATTAGCAAGAAACAAAACAAGAATACTACAAGACAGGGTGATGTGTCTGTCGAAATGGCACTAACTATCCCGGCTGCCCAGTGGCTAACAGTTAATAATACAATAAATACATTTCCTGTATATCTGAGTAATTCCTGTTTATCATTTCAATATACCAATAAAGTAAAAATAAAGATTATAAACCAGATTTCATTCTTTCACTCACCTACTTGTATACCATTAAAAACTATATTACTACTATACTATTAAACAATAGGCAACTTATAAATGAAAAACTTTTAGATTAGCAGACAGGGATGTCCTTACAATGCATTACAATTTAATGAGCCATCTGATCACCAGCTGTGTCAGTGGATAACCTGATACTTCATATACCACACACCAGTAGATCAACAAAATTCATTTTATGTCTCTTTTGAACTGATGTGTCACAGTGGATCCAATATTCACAAATAACTCAAAAATAGGACAGATTTTCACTCTTAGTACAATATATGACAAAAATCATAAAGCTAAAGTTCTTAATATTCATGTTGCAGAGCAAAGAGACCATACCTACTGTACTGGGGAGTTGCAACTCACCACCAATGCGCATCAGCTGTTACCTCCATTTCTCAACACACATATCTCCCTTATCTTGTGTAATTTAGTGAGGTCTCACTACCATGAATATAAATTAAATATGTAATCAATTATGGTTAAAGTTTGTGTTGGATTTTGTTTCTTACTTTTTAGTCTTTAATGATGTTTGTTCCCAGGCCATAGTGAGCCCCAGAGTACTACATGTTTGAGCAGTTTTGATTGTAATAATACAATTCTGGTTCAAGATATAAAAATACCAAGCTCTATTGGCATCTTATAGTGTTTTGTCATCATAAGATTACTCTCAGGAGAGACATCCCACACTCATTAGTGCAAGTTTTGGGATTTTCGTTTTATTTATGTGTTTATATATAATTGAAAATGATGAATGTTATATTAATTTATGTTAATTCCTGTAATGAACTGGCAATGAAATTTATTATTTGTGTTGTATTAAAAATTATTACCGAACATATTACAGAATTGTACACAACAGTTTCAATCTAGAATTAAACCAATACACTAGTTTTAAGAAACATTATGATTAATATTATAGAATATCTGATGGATATGCTGCTTGTATAGCGACCAAACTACAACCTGCAGATTGATCACCCGCACCCAGCCAGCATTACAATATTCCATCATCTGATCAAAAGGTTCTGGTTACACAATGGACCTGAATTTAATTACTTTTAGTGCACATGATAAAATTTAATTGAGAATACTGATATAGTTCATCAAACCATATAGTATAGTAAGGGTATCATGTTGGTGAGTGTCACTCAGAAAAACGCCCTATTATTTAGTAATATATTTTGTTAACTACATTAATTATTATTTAAAGTATGCTATAGGTACTTAATGTATATATATAATTCATAAATCGACACATTGCAATAGTTCAAGGTTAAGTTATGGTTTACACTACAACTCATATGTATAGTAAATTATCAACTGCAATTATATTAATATTTTCATAAAACCTTTATGTAACATGCGGAAAATACCAAAATAACATCTTTTAAAAACTTGACAGCTTGTGTTGTATTTATAATACATTTAGTTTCACATATGTAATGATGAACATTTCCTTTATTTTCCAATAGTTAACTTAGCAGGTAATCGATATCGGAAGTTAAACTTCCGATTGAAATACAACTGAATGTATAATATCTGAGGAAAACCAAAGGATATGCATCAAACAACAAATATTATCCAGAGAAAGAGAAGATTGATACAGTACACAGCATCACGCTCACAGAGCACTTTGGCTAAGTTAGAAAAGAAGAATGTATCGAGTGTCCCTAGTTCGGTGATGCGGTACTCCTGTTTTAGTCGTTTTACATAACTACAGGATTGCAAACTGGTGGCGTAATAGCCCGACAAACTGTCATCGATACAATTAGGTTAGGTAGATCACAGGCGAAATCCATTACAGAAACTAGCTCCCAACCAAGGGGTTCATGAGCCTCTCACCTTTACGGAATCCAGCGGGTACATTATGCAATGCTCCATGACGCCCGCTATCGCTCCGGCAGTCATGTGTACCACAAAGTTTTGAGTTGGAAGGGATTCATAGTCCTCAAAGTTCATAATACTCACAGAATACTGACACTTAGCACAAAATAAACACAAATTACGATTGAAATATGGGGGTTATAATTTTTATTTATCCAAATAACAATATCATTTTCACTCACTATTTTCGTCGCGAGTCATATAAAAATTAGAACAATCAAAATTGATTCCATAAACTCGAGTTCACAAGCACGCGCGACTTTGCGGTTCCACAGATTAATTACAATATAATACTCTACGTCTTTGCAATTCACATTCGTTATCATTTACTGTCACACCAGAGTGTCACACTAATAGTTATAGTGATGTGCCGACGTCAAATTCAGAACATAGAGAAATATCGATTAATAGTTTTAACACCTCTACAAGTATTTATACAAAGCTACTTTTCTAATCAAGTTCATAGATATCTTAAGTGGTTTCAAGTGATAGAAAAGATAATAAATAAGATAAATATCAATTGAAAAATGTTACTCATACTTTTGCTGATGTAAGGACAGCAATAAAACTCATACATAAAATAATAAATCAAAAATAAAATTTAATGTATGTTACATTAAAAATAACACAAACTGAATATTAATATTTAGTTATGTCTACTTACAAAATTATTTCTCCAAAACAAAAAGGCTATTTAGGACGGCAATTAAATTTAAATGAAGTCTTGCTGAGTATTTTATTCTTTATGGATAAAACAACTTCAGCACGACTCCAACATCTATATTAATAATACTAAAGACATGGCTTTGACCTTTCAGATTGAACACCAGATATGAAATGGCGTCGCGCTTGGCTGCATAATCTAAATACCTTTGCCTTTTCCATTGTAAGAAGAAAAAAGAAACCAAAAATGATTTTTATAGATAAGTAATACAAGTGCGGAACGTTCGACCCACAGACTACTAAAAGGATACTTAGGAGAGGAGTTCGACCCTTCGTGTCAGCATGAAGGCGTGTTTTTAATTGATCGAATTTTATTATTTAAAATTAAACAAATATTTTATTTTAGCAGTGCAGTAAATACGATTTTTAAACTGGGGAATAATCAAATTGATGTTTGATAAATAAAAGAAAAGAGTCAAGGGTCCAAGAAACAAAAAAGATGATTCTTCTCTTGTGCAAAAGATCGAGGATACATCAGAAGACTTTTCATCCTCGCAGGGTGTAGTAGAAGATCCTGATGAATACAAATACGCAATTTACGTAACACGTATTTTCCAAAAAATTACAAACAAGAAAACTTTTACAATACTATCTAGTCATAGAAATGTCACAAAATGGTAGGTATGTGTTAAAAGACAAAAATACCAACTATACCTTGGCTATTCAGCAAGAATTTAGGATAATTACATATTATTAAAAGTATAACAATGAAAGACAAGTAGTTGTCAATGACAATTGACCATAGTAGATAACATTCTCCCCTAGGTGTTCTTAATTTCACGTTACTGTAAAACATAATCTTGTAAAACAGCTTGGCATTTTTAACCGACTTCAAAAAAAGGAGCGATTTTGATTATTCTTTTTTTATTTGAAAGCTGGTACTTCCAGTGTGGTCCCATTTCAATTTGGTACAGTTCCGACAACGGCATCCAGTGCAAAACCGTATAAGTTTTAAATTTGCATTAAGTATGTACACGACAAATAGACGAATAACTCAATATTACGCTAACCGATTTCGATGATTCATTTTTTATTGAAAAGGATGTACTTCAAGGGTAGTTTGATGAGAGTTTGGTTAGGTTCTGATTATGGGATCCGTGACAAAGTAAGAAAACTTTCAAGAAACGAGCCTACTCCTTTCTTAAGGGCCGGCAACGCATCTGTGTTTCCTCTCGTGTCGCAATTGTCCATGGGCGTCCGTGATCACCTACGATGGTATGACCCGTATGTTCGTTTGCCACCAATATTATAAAAAAAAACTCTTCAATTCTTAGGAGCCTATTGTGCTTATGTTCGTTGCTGTGTTGCAACATGACGCAAGCATTGTAATTACATTACTTAAAGTGTATAATGTGTAAAGCGATGGTAGCCGAGTTGGTGGTAGAAACTATCGCGGATTACTGAAAAGGTTGCGTTCGTACCAAACGTTACTTATTGTACAACCAATTGAAACCATATCGCATACCATACCGATAGATACCATACCGCAAAAATGCGCATATTTTAATATACTTAAGGCGGAACGGAGTTCGCGGGCACTGCTAGTAAAATATATTTATGTACACTAAAAATGGAAAAATAAAGTAAATTTTCAAAAAAAAGTATTAACCGACTTCAATATCAATCAAAAACCCATAAGGCACTAAAAAGCGGAAAATAAATAGTTTATCAAAAATAAAACATATGAATATGTGTGCTACCTAGAGATGTACTGGAAGTCGGTACCAACCAAAATTTTTGTATTACAGAGACGCGAGAGTGGACTTAAACTTTGTACCTGTAGATGATATGATTTTCGGTTTGGTTGGCACCGACTTCCAATAAATCTCTAGGTAGCACACATATTCATATGTTTTATTTTTGATAAACTATTTATTTTCCGCTTTTTAGTGCCTTATGGGTTTTTGACTGATATTGAAGTCGGTTAATACTTTTTTTTGAAAATTTACTTTATTTTTCCATTTTTAGTGTACATAAATATATTTTACTAGCAGTGCCCGCGAACCCATTCCGCCTTAAGTATATTAAAATATGCGCATTTTTGCGGTATGGTATCTATCGGTATGGTATGCGATATGGTTTCAATTGGTTGTACAATAAGTAACGTTTGGTACGAACGCAACCTTATCAATAAACCGCGATAGTTTCTACCACCAACTCGGCTACCATCGCTTCACACATTATACACCTTAAGTAATGTAATTACAATGCTTGCGTCATGTTGCAACACAGCAACGAACATAAGCACAATAGGCTCCTAAGAATTGAAGAGTTTTTTTTATAATATTGGTGGCAAACGAACATACGGGTCACATGATGGTAAGTGATCACGGCCGCCCATGGACAATTGCGACACGAGAGGAAACACAGATGCGTTGCCGGCCCTTAAGAAAGGAGTAGGCTCGTTTCTTGAAAGTTTACTTACTTTGTCACGGATCCCATAATCAGAACCTAACCAAACTCTCATCAAACTACCCTTAAAGTACATCCTTTTCAATAAAAAATGAATCATCGAAACCGGTTAGCGTAATATTGAGTTATTCGTCTATTTGTCGTGTACATACTTAATGCAAATTTAAAACTTATACGGTTTTGCACTGGATGCCGTTGTCGGAACCGTACCAAATTGAAATGGGACCACACTGGAAGTACCAGCTTTCAAATAAAAAAAGAATAATCAAAATCGGTTCACCAAGTCC
>MU158762.1:83441-103620 GCA_015888305.1 Antheraea pernyi
ATCATCTAAATAAGCAAACGTTCCATTTAAATTCTCAGTTTCAATTACATATTGCAAAGTTCTTTGAAAAGCAGCAACACCATTCGTCACGCCAAAGGGTATTCGAGTAAACTGATATAGTTTACCACAAGCTTCGAATGCCGTCATCGGTTTTTCCTTTGACAGAATGGGTACTTGATGGTACGCAGATTTCAAATCTATTTGACTAAAAAAATTATATTTGGATACTTTAGAAATAAGTATGTCAATTTTTGGCAAAGGATATGCATCAAGCTCTGTATAGCGATTGATAGTACGTGAATAATCAACAACTAGACGTTTTCGGTGAGACTTTCCTCCTGTAATTAGAACTTGAGCACGCCATGGAGAAATGCTTGGTTCAATAACACCATCATCTAACAACTTTGTAATTTCTAATTTTATAAAGTTTTCATCTGCTTCTGAAAATATTTTTGACTTAGTTGAAATTGGCTTTATATCCGGTGATAAGTGTGTAAATATGGAAGCTGGGGGTAAAGAAGCTTCCATTACATTACATATACGTAAGGGTTCTCTGTTACCTCCGAACCCCATTTCTACTGAGTGATGATTTTTAAGTAAATCGTGGCCTATGATAATATCTGCGCATAAATTATTCACGACTAGTAATGGGTGTTGCTTGTAAATATGTTTATCAAGTTTAATAGTCACATGACATAGCCCATTTACGAAAGACACGTGACTTAGAGAAGCCAGATTAATAGTTTGGTTAGTAACTTTTTTTTTAGTTTCATAATGTGAACTAATTTTTCATCGATGAAACTAACTGAACTGCCGGTATCTATAAGGGCATCGGCACGCATCTCGTTTATAAAAACGGTGACTGTAGCTTTTCGAAGACTTGCAGGAGAAGCGGCAGAGATATCTTCTATACCTCTGGTGTTGGTTGAACTGGTATCAGGAGAAATAAAATTAAGTAGTGGTCTGCTAGATCGACAAACACTTGCAAAATGACCCTTTTTACTACATAACTGACATTTAGTGTTAAAAGCAGGACATTTTTCTCTTTTGTGTCGGGAATCACTACCGCAAAAGAAACATCGCCATCTACCATGTTGAAAAGAAGCTGCCATAGGGCTTGATTTTAGTGATTCTATTGTTACCTTTGACTTCTTAGGTACAGTATTTTCATTAGATTCTAGAGCGTTTAGGTAAGATGTGGATGGTAAACAGTTGCCATGAGCTTTACCATTATTTTCTGCTGATACCAGAGTAAGAGCTTGATTTAATGCATCATCGAAATTTAAGGTACAATTCTCTAATAATCTTTGACGAATTTTTTGCGAACAGATTCCTGAGATAAATGCATCGCGAATAAATTCTTGTTTGTAAATTTCAGCCTTGACATCTTGAAAGTTACATTCGAGTGCTAGTTGCTTCAATGCACGCACGTATTCTGATATGGATTCTTCTGATTGTTGTTTCCTTGTAGCTAAAATATGGCGTGCATAGATGTCATTTTTAGGTTTAACATATATTTTATCAAGGCATTCAATCGAGTCTTCGTATGTTGTACAAGAAATAATAAACGAATATACGCAAGGTGCTAAGTGATTGACTAAAAATTTTAGTTTTATTGTATCAGGAACTTTGATAGCTTCTTCAGCAATAAAATTTGTAAACGTAGATCTCCAATGTAACCATTTTAAATCCGCTGCCGTTGTACTTGGTTCGACGTCAAACCGTTCAGGCCGGAGATATCGAGACATCGTATTTAAATTTTCGTCATACGACATTTTAGTTCCTTATTATTATCCTTTTATTGCTGAATAAATTGTTAAAAATTTATTCAGCAAGAATTTAGGATAATTATGTATTATTAAAAGTATGACAATGAAAGACAAGTAGTTGTCAATGACAGTATGTATTAAAAGATTTTTAAGTAAGATTAACACTGAGAATGGTTTTGATGAACAGTGAACCAGGACTGTAATTATAACAATTGCCGCTTCCGTTCTACGACATTATATTGATGCGGAGGGATGGTGAAATAAAATACATTTTATCTTAGATTTACTGATTTATAAGATGACGTAAAACAATATATACAAATATTTCTCATTCTATTTTTTAAATATATAAGAAGGTTTCAGATCGTAAAGCAGGTTGCCTTTTATTGTCTTGTTTGTTTTTATGTAAACATCTTCACCTGGATGGTAATTTGGGTCAGAGTTCATAATACTTGTCTTCACCTGTTCATATTGTTGCTGTCTTCTATTATCTGGCCGAATATTGGACAAAAGACAATTTAGCTGTCGACCAAACATCTTTTGGGCAGGAGAGACGCCCACCGTTGTGTGTGGAGTATTCCTGTATGTGAATAAAAACTCTAATAAATGTGGTTTAAGATCACTTCCATTGTTCGTATTCATTCTTGTCTTGAAAGTTCTTACCATTCTTTCCGCTAAACCATTAGTGCGCGGATGATATGGAGATCATGTGATATGTAATATACCTTGAGTCCTACAGTATTCTTTAAATTCGTAGGATGTGAATTGTGGTCCATTATCTCAGACAATTATTCGAGGTAAACAAAATGTGCAAAAGATTTTGTCTAATGTATAACAAAGACTCTTAGATGCTATGTTTTTCATAGGTCGTACTTCTATCCACTTTGATCGCATCGCATCGCATAAAATTAGCCAAGTACCTTCAAAAGGTCCTGCGAAATCAATATGAATTCTCTCCAATACTTCTTCTGGAATAGACCAGGAGAAAACTGGAAGCTCTGAATTACAAGATCGATTCTCTTGACATTTAATACATCTTTTAACAAATGCGTCATTGTCCTCATCAAGAGATGGCTACCAAACATAAAAACGTGAAAGGGCTTTCATAGCGGATATTCCGGGATGCCCCCTGTGATGATATGTAAGAACTGATTTTCGTAGTTTTTCAGGTATAATTCTTCCTTGCCTCATGATAATTTTGTTTTCAACAGATAATTAGAAACGTTTACTGTAATAAGGTTTTATGTCTTGACGATACTCAAGTTCACGCCATCCTGTTTTTAAAAATGTGCAAACTTTTGAAAGAATAGTATCCTGATATATATAGAGATATATAGAGGATACCTGAAGTTTCTTCTCTCAGTTTTCCCTCTGATAATTGAAGATCAGCTATTTTAATCCCAAGTAGTTGTGTACTGATTTTATCAATAGCACACTCAACCTTAGAAGACTTTGTTTCGGGGTTTGGTAGTCTCGAAAGGCAGTCAGCTACAATGTTATTTATTCCTTTTTGATAGTAAATATTGTATTGATAGCTTCCGATCAATAAAGCCCATCTAACAAGTCTGTTATTAACCAATTTCGGTAAATTACGTTGTGTGCCTAGAATGTGAATTAATGGCTTATGATCCGTTATTCAAGTGAAGTTGGTCCCTCTTAAATATTGATCGAACTTTTTAATTCCAAATAATATGGCTAAGGCTTCACGGTCTATGACAGAGTACTTACTATCAGCAGGGCGGAGTTTCCTTGAAGCAAAAGCTATTGGTTGTTCGATACTTTTATCCTCGTGAAACAGTACTGCACCTAAACCATTTTCCGATGCGTCCCAAGTTAAAAAGAGAGGGCGTTTCTCATCAAAAGCTATCAAGGGCTTAGAATTAGTAATGTGCAGCTTAATGTCTTCAAAAGTCTGATTTTCTACATCTGTCCAGCGCCATGTACGCTAACTACTAGTCAACTCATGTAGATCTGCACACATTCCATGAAGATGTGGAATAAAGCGTTCATAAAAATTTACTAATCCCAGAAAAGATCGTAGATCTTTAGAGTTGGTCAGTGCTGGAGCTTTCCTAATGGCGTCTAATTTTGGTTTTGTCGGATGTATTCCTTTTTGATCTATAATATGTCCAAGATATTCAATTACCTTCTGTAGAAAATGACATTTCTTTAAATTAACTTTTAAACCGGCTTTTTGCAGTTCTGAAGTCTGTCAAGTACTGTTGAAAGTGTGTGTAGATGGTCTCTTAACGTATGTCCTGTTATGGCAATATTATCAAAATAGATTGCCACATTTGGAATCTCACCAAGTAATTGATCAACGAAATGCTGGAAAATCGATGGGGCCGTTGAAATGCCAAAAGGCATTCTATTATATGAAAAGTAACGTTTGTGTGTTGATAAGGTTAGATATTTTTTAGACTCTGGGGCTATTTCAAATTGAATATAAGCTTCTTTGAGGTCGATTTTTGAAAATATATTGCCATTCGCGAGAGTCTGGCGAAGCTGATCAAAAATAGGTATGTTAATAAATGTTTAATCAACACAGGGTTTATTGTGGTACTGTAGTCTCCACAAATTCTGATGTCGCCTGTTGGTTTGAGTACATTAACAGTGGGTGTAGCCCATTCTATAGGAGTGGTATTTGGATCAATTTTTTCAATAATTCCCTCTGTAACAAGACGATCCAATTCTTGTTCAATATTTCTCTTTAAACTGAATTTGATTGGTCTGGCTGGTAGATGTACTCTTTCTGCTCCTGGTTTAATGTGAATATTAACTTAGTGGTTAACTACTTTTCCTAATTTACCATCGAACAATCGTGTATATTTATTAAGGACCTGTTGATATGTTGAAGCATTTTGATGGGTAGTTTTAATGGAATAGACAACTTTTGGGAATTCCATTTAAAACATCTCACTCCATTGTAAACCAAAAAGCATTTTCAACGTTTCAGTTTACTACTACAGGTAATATTTTCTGCTTTCCATATAGTTTTACTGTTACGTCCGTAAGATCTTCTGCTTTCTACTTTCAACCGTTTAGGAGCTACGGTTAGATTAGGTGATCCTATGTTCCGCCAGAGTTTGGTGTTAATAATTGAGTAGGTGGAACTAGGATCCCAGTCCATTGTGCAACTCACACCATTGATTAGCACATCGATTTACAGCCTTTTTGGGAGCTACCTGTCACATTATATAGAAGTGCATCATCACTATCATAACTGTTTTCTGTGGCTGTATGTGATGAGTGTGATTAATTATTATCGGCAATTTTCTGTTATTTGGGTTTGTTAAATTTTTTTACAGGCACATTTAGTTTTAATACAGCAACTTTCAAAATGCCCTTTTGTGTTGCATTCTGCACAAGTGTGATTCTTGGCTGAACATTTAAAAATGTTATGTTTAATTCTCTTAGCGCATCTTAAACATCCATCAGAAGGTAGCTTGTTTATTTTATTATGGTTTGATGCGGTTTTTGTTTAGTCTTCTTGATTTTGTTAACATTTAGACTCGACGTATCATGTTCAGCTTCTTCAAGAGACTGTGCGATTACTTAAAACTGTTGAGGAAAGTAACTCCTTTAATTTCTCTTCCTCATTTTCTTGTCTCAAGATTTGGATGATTTAAACCTGTAGCAAAACGATCGCCTAATTGCTGTTCTAATAGTGTGTCCTTATAGCCACAAGCAAGGCTTAAACTTTTCTCTGTCTGTTTGCATATTAAATAGAAAAACCCCGCCCACGGTTGTTAACCTTTAGACCTCTAAAAGAAATAATAATATAATAAGAAATAAGAAAAAGACGTAAATGAGATGCACTGGGATAGTATATCTGAGTTACAGTCTGTTCACAGTATGGTCCATGGTTTCAATCAATTTGTATTTCAACTTTATGACCACAGTGCCCCGTCTAAAACTATTTATATGAGAAAACCCGAAATCCCTTGGTTGACAAGTAATGTTCGATACATGATGAGGTTACGTAACGAAGCCCATAGGTTAGCTCGACGGTCTAAATCTGAGATACGTATCAGTGAATATAAGATACATAAACAGCTAGTGGTTCATTCCCTTTATCAAGAGAAAAAAGCGTATTTTGAACAGTATATTAATAAAAACCTGAATATGCCTAAAATCCTGTGGCGCAATCTTAAATCATCTATATTACCTGAAAATAAGGTGAAAGATATGCCTTCACATTTTGATAATGCTGATATTATTAATAATTATTTCCTTGATATTCCTGGTAATACCTCATTAAACTTGCGTAAATTAACTTACTATGAGTTTCATAGAAATGGGACTTCTGTTTTCACATTTAATATTGTTTCAGAATAGGATGTTTCCAAAATAATTAAGTCTAACGCCCAAGGAGTAGATAAAATAACTATGGATATGGTACTTCTAACACTTCCAAAAACTTTGAAGGTTATTACTGGTATTATAAATAGATCTATACTGACATCGACATTCCCTGAGCAGTGGAAAACTGCCTTAGTTCGCCCTGTCCCCAAAAACAATAACCCAAGTAGAATTAAGGAATTGAGGCCGATTAGTATCTTACCTTATTTATCTAAAATTCTAGAGAAGGTGGTGTATAAACAATTGTCAAATTACTTAGAGAGAAATGATATTCTTCCTAAATATCAATCAGGCTTTAGAAAAGCTCATAGTACTACTACCGCTCTACTAGATGTAGTCGATAATATATTGGCTGATCAAGATGCAGGATTGGGTTCTATATTGGTTCTTCTCGATTTTTCTGGAGCATTTGATTCCATTAGTATTCTCTCTTGCTTTCCAAACTTTCTTATTATGGATTTGATAAACAAACTGTGGATTGGTTTCACAGTTACCTTATTAACCGATACCAACAAGTAGTATTAAATAGGACTGATACTACCAGTCTTACTTCTCAAGTATGTTCTGTTAAGAGAGGGGTACCACAAGGTTCTATTCTGGGACCAATTCTTTTTATTTTATACACTGCAGACATTACTCAGTGTATTCAAAATTGCAAATACCATTTATACGTTGATGATTTGTAAATATATTTACCAATACATCATTCTGATGTTTATAATACCGTTCAAAAATTAAATGATGATTTAAGTAGGATTTACCGGTGGTCAACTGACAACTCACTTGTACTTAATCCTTCAAAGTCGAAATACGGCGTATTTGGTTCTAAGAAACAGATTCAGCGTATATGTTCCAAGAATCCTATGATAGTTGTGAATGATGAAATAGTTGAACGTGTAAGAGAACCCAGAAGTCTTGGTATTCTCCTTGACGAGTGACTTAATTTTGAGTCTCATGTAATTGAAATTACTCGTAGCTGTTTTTTTAGACTCAAAGTTTTATACAAGATACGTGATTTCTTAAAAACCGAAATCCGTATTAGTCTATGCGAAACCTTAATACTCTCCAAGCTCAATTACTGTATCTCAGTTTATAGCCCTTGTCTATTGAGTAGAACTAAAAAACTTCTTCAACGAGTCCAAAATGCATGCGCCCGGTACCGGGCTACGACTAGGGTGTCGTCCGCGTAACAGATGAGGCGTGCTCCATATGGGAGCTAGCATTCTAATTAATTTTATGAAAAAATAAGTATTACAAACGTAACTTTTTCTTTAGCATTTTTCAATGAACAAAATGACAAGAAATAGTCATAGCATTTTTGTTTTATCGTTTGCAGACAAAGTATATCATACCATGAATCAGGTCACCCGTTGCAAAATCATGTTGGTGTCTTTGAGCAGTCCATGTACGGACAAATGCACTTTTAAGATTTTGATGCAGCTGTTAAATGCTATTGAAAGAGTTAACCACTCATTTAATTTGAATTATGAAATGAAATGACTTCCTTAACAATGAAGTTATTGGAGTACATCATTGAAAGCGATTGTGACTTAGTTGATAGCGTGTTCGGACACAGCGTCGATGAATGTAGGTTCGAATTCTTGTAAGTGATGCGGAGCGCGCGGCGAAGGGAAACACTGTGATGAAACCATAGCATGGGCTTTCTCTAAGTTCGCCACCCGCTACCTACCACACTCAAGTTGGAAGTTTGTCGCCAAGAACCCGTTGGTGTGTTCCGGCATCTTCACTTGAGAACCAATCACCTATAGGTTTGATGTGTTTACCATATTATTAGATCACGTTAAAATCAGATGAGATTGTGTTCAAAAGCTAAAACTTATGAAGTATAAAAAAAAGAACGCAAAATCATTATGTGCAGGTTTATTATATAATGGTGCAAGACGTAGAGGACGAAATGAAACGGTTAACTTCTGTCCAAGGGTTACTCGAGAATCATGAATGTGAATACTATGAGCCTCGCGTGGCAACAGCGGTTAATGCCGCAGATAGGGCTCCGTTACCTAGCTCCAGCTCAGAGGCCGTCTCCGAAATGGAGCTCGAGATCGCATCGCCCGTTGCGTCTTCCGCGTCCGCGACAACCGCGCCCGTACCCACGCCCACATCCGCGCTCGCGCCTTCATTTGATGATAACACAGTTACTCCTGGTGCACGAAGTACAGGAAGACAGTGCGTTCAGCGAGATCCTTGAATCCAAGAAAGACCTAGGTCTGCTCAGCGCGTCTCACGTTTCCCAGGCGTTGCTACGACGTTGCAACGCATCGCCCGTGCACACTACAATAGCTCGAAATAAAAATGTTCGCGGCCATGACCGCTATCTTTCATTCTTTAATGCTAGAAATCTTAAAAGATAGCGCGATCTAGTAGCTGCCTTCTTGCGCGATAGGCATTTTTCACGTACAGGAAATGCTATTAAAACCTAAAATCGGTAGCCCCGCGATCGCGAATTATAATATATTTAGAAACGATCGTGTCACCGGCGGGGTTGGTACCATAATCTATTATAAACGTTCGTTCTATTGTATACCGATAAATCCGCCCGCTCTGTCCAATATCGAAGTGCCAGTGTCAGTGTCAGTCTACACTAGGGATGACCGGTCATCCGTCCGTTATAATAGTATCCGCGTATCTCTCGCCGAATAAATAGTTATTAAAATACGATTTAGAAGCGCTGTTCGAATTAGGAGACTCCGTCATTATAGCGGGGGACCTCAACAGCGGGAACGTCATCTTGAATAGTCCGACTACTTCTCGAAACGGGTAGATACTCGACAAACTAGGCGACGATCTAGCTTTTTACGTCATAGTTGCCCCTTCGGAACCCACTCATTTTTAAGATAACTGTCGTCCTAGCATTCTAATTAATTTTATGAAAAAATAAGTATTACAAACGTAACTTTTTCTTTAGCATTTTTCAATGAACAAAATGACAAGAAATAGTCATAGCATTTTTGTTTTATCGTTTGCAGACAAAGTATATCATACCATGAATCAGGTCACCCGTTGCAAAATCATGTTGGTGTCTTTGAGCAGTCCATGTACGGACAAATGCACTTTTAAGATTTTGATGCAGCTGTTAAATGCTATTGAAAGAGTTAACCACTCATTTAATTTGAATTATGAAATGAAATGACTTCCTTAACAATGAAGTTATTGGAGTACATCATTGAAAGCGATTGTGACTTAGTTGATAGCGTGTTCGGACACAGCGTCGATGAATGTAGGTTCGAATTCTTGTAAGTGATGCGGAGCGCGCGGCGAAGGGAAACACTGTGATGAAACCATAGCATGGGCTTTCTCTAAGTTCGCCACCCGCTACCTACCACACTCAAGTTGGAAGTTTGTCGCCAAGAACCCGTTGGTGTGTTCCGGCATCTTCACTTGAGAACCAATCACCTATAGGTTTGATGTGTTTACCATATTATTAGATCACGTTAAAATCAGATGAGATTGTGTTCAAAAGCTAAAACTTATGAAGTATAAAAAAAAGAACGCAAAATCATTATGTGCAGGTTTATTATATAATGGTGCAAGACGTAGAGGACGAAATGAAACGGTTAACTTCTGTCCAAGGGTTACTCGAGAATCATGAATGTGAATACTATGAGCCTCGCGTGGCAACAGCGGTTAATGCCGCAGATAGGGCTCCGTTACCTAGCTCCAGCTCAGAGGCCGTCTCCGAAATGGAGCTCGAGATCGCATCGCCCGTTGCGTCTTCCGCGTCCGCGACAACCGCGCCCGTACCCACGCCCACATCCGCGCTCGCGCCTTCATTTGATGATAACACAGTTACTCCTGGTGCACGAAGTACAGGAAGACAGTGCGTTCAGCGAGATCCTTGAATCCAAGAAAGACCTAGGTCTGCTCAGCGCGTCTCACGTTTCCCAGGCGTTGCTACGACGTTGCAACGCATCGCCCGTGCACACTACAATAGCTCGAAATAAAAATGTTCGCGGCCATGACCGCTATCTTTCATTCTTTAATGCTAGAAATCTTAAAAGATAGCGCGATCTAGTAGCTGCCTTCTTGCGCGATAGGCATTTTTCACGTACAGGAAATGCTATTAAAACCTAAAATCGGTAGCCCCGCGATCGCGAATTATAATATATTTAGAAACGATCGTGTCACCGGCGGGGTTGGTACCATAATCTATTATAAACGTTCGTTCTATTGTATACCGATAAATCCGCCCGCTCTGTCCAATATCGAAGTGCCAGTGTCAGTGTCAGTCTACATACGACGTTGCAACGCACCGCCCGTGCACACTACAATAGCTCGAAATAAAAATGTTCGCGGCCATGACCGCTATCTTTCATTCTTTAATGCTAGAAATCTTAAAAGATAGCGCGATCTAGTAGCTGCCTTCTTGCGCGATAGGCATTTTTCACGTACAGGAAATGCTATTAAAACCTAAAATCGGTAGCCCCGCGATCGCGAATTATAATATATTTAGAAACGATCGTGTCACCGGCGGGGTTGGTACCATAATCTATTATAAACGTTCGTTCTATTGTATACCGATAAATCCGCCCGCTCTGTCCAATATCGAAGTGCCAGTGTCAGTGTCAGTCTACACTAGGGATGACCGGTCATCCGTCCGTTATAATAGTATCCGCGTATCTCTCGCCGAATAAATAGTTATTAAAATACGATTTAGAAGCGCTGTTCGAATTAGGAGACTCCGTCATTATAGCGGGGGACCTCAACAGCGGGAACGTCATCTTGAATAGTCCGACTACTTCTCGAAACGGGTAGATACTCGACAAACTAGGCGACGATCTAGCTTTTTACGTCATAGTTGCCCCTTCGGAACCCACTCATTTTTAAGATAACTGTCGTCCGACAGTGTTAGACGTAGCTTTTTTAAAAAATGTCACGCTTCGGTTACGACTCATACAAGTGATACACGAACTTGACTCAGATCACTGCACGGTAATATTACTATTAGGATCGAGGTCGGATGCCACCGCTCCGTCGGTCAGGGTGGCTGATTACGCAAAACTCGCACATTATTTCAGAGATAATCCTACGTCAGGTGGAATGTCTCGCCGTGAGCTTAGAGAAACAATGTTCACCATTTTTTTTTTTTTTCCGTCTTACATTTGAATTATGAAATGAAATGACTTCCTTAACAATGAAGTTATTGGAGTACATCATTGAAAGCGATTGTGACTTAGTTGATAGCGTGTTCGGACACAGCGTCGATGAATGTAGGTTCGAATTCTTGTAAGTGATGCGGAGCGCGCGGCGAAGGGAAACACTGTGATGAAACCATAGCATGGGCTTTCTCTAAGTTCGCCACCCGCTACCTACCACACTCAAGTTGGAAGTTTGTCGCCAAGAACCCGTTGGTGTGTTCCGGCATCTTCACTTGAGAACCAATCACCTATAGGTTTGATGTGTTTACCATATTATTAGATCACGTTAAAATCAGATGAGATTGTGTTCAAAAGCTAAAACTTATGAAGTATAAAAAAAAGAACGCAAAATCATTATGTGCAGGTTTATTATATAATGGTGCAAGACGTAGAGGACGAAATGAAACGGTTAACTTCTGTCCAAGGGTTACTCGAGAATCATGAATGTGAATACTATGAGCCTCGCGTGGCAACAGCGGTTAATGCCGCAGATAGGGCTCCGTTACCTAGCTCCAGCTCAGAGGCCGTCTCCGAAATGGAGCTCGAGATCGCATCGCCCGTTGCGTCTTCCGCGTCCGCGACAACCGCGCCCGTACCCACGCCCACATCCGCGCTCGCGCCTTCATTTGATGATAACACAGTTACTCCTGGTGCACGAAGTACAGGAAGACAGTGCGTTCAGCGAGATCCTTGAATCCAAGAAAGACCTAGGTCTGCTCAGCGCGTCTCACGTTTCCCAGGCGTTGCTACGACGTTGCAACGCATCGCCCGTGCACACTACAATAGCTCGAAATAAAAATGTTCGCGGCCATGACCGCTATCTTTCATTCTTTAATGCTAGAAATCTTAAAAGATAGCGCGATCTAGTAGCTGCCTTCTTGCGCGATAGGCATTTTTCACGTACAGGAAATGCTATTAAAACCTAAAATCGGTAGCCCCGCGATCGCGAATTATAATATATTTAGAAACGATCGTGTCACCGGCGGGGTTGGTACCATAATCTATTATAAACGTTCGTTCTATTGTATACCGATAAATCCGCCCGCTCTGTCCAATATCGAAGTGCCAGTGTCAGTGTCAGTCTACACTAGGGATGACCGGTCATCCGTCCGTTATAATAGTATCCGCGTATCTCTCGCCGAATAAATAGTTATTAAAATACGATTTAGAAGCGCTGTTCGAATTAGGAGACTCCGTCATTATAGCGGGGGACCTCAACAGCGGGAACGTCATCTTGAATAGTCCGACTACTTCTCGAAACGGGTAGATACTCGACAAACTAGGCGACGATCTAGCTTTTTACGTCATAGTTGCCCCTTCGGAACCCACTCATTTTTAAGATAACTGTCGTCCGACAGTGTTAGACGTAGCTTTTTTAAAAAATGTCACGCTTCGGTTACGACTCATACAAGTGATACACGAACTTGACTCAGATCACTGCACGGTAATATTACTATTAGGATCGAGGTCGGATGCCACCGCTCCGTCGGTCAGGGTGGCTGATTACGCAAAACTCGCACATTATTTCAGAGATAATCCTACGTCAGGTGGAATGTCTCGCCGTGAGCTTAGAGAAACAATGTTCACCATTTTTTTTTTTTTTCCGTCTTACCTTCCGCTTTGGTTGGAGCGACACGAGATCTCATTTGACTTCATCGTGTCGCCCCAAGCGGATGGCCCAGCGTCTAGCAAGCGCCGCCAGGCCTCCTTCATGGAAGGAGACGGCTATGTGATTACCGGCCGTCTCCTCCATCCGCCGGAGCCTGTGCAAGGGGAAGATGGGTCCTCCCGACCGGTCCATCTTCCCTAGGCCCGACTACGATAGCGGGAGGAGGCGATCGAACTGCCGCCTCCTCCTGCCGGTCCTCCGTTGGCGGAGACGACCGCTCAGAGGGTCCTCCTCGCGGACCCTCTCCGCCGCCTCCTTCTGCGAGACGACTTCCTCGCAGAAGGAGGCCACAATATTCCATACATTCTCACTGCCGAGCATGGCCGCAACCACGCTCGGCAGCGACAGATCCCGTCCTACCGCCGCAGCCAGAGTGCGACGTTGCTCCTCCCACGCTGCACACTCAGAAAGAGTGTGCTGCACGGTGTCCGGATCAGCGCCGCACTGATGGCATACGGCGGTTGGCTCCCTGCGAGCTATCCGGTGCAAGTACCAGCCGAAACACCCGTGCCCGGTTAGCACCTGCACCAGACGGAAAACAAAACACTCACCAAACACAGCAAACACTAACCCTATACATACTGGATCGATCGAGTCCTCAGTAGATCGCGCGCTCGCGTCTCACCCGGAGGATACCCTAACCCCTATCACTTTTGATGAAGAAACGGATGCCATCAAGCGTTCAAAGCTTAGGAAGTCCCCAGGTCCAGGTCCCGAGGGATTAGGAACCAATTACTGAAACTCCTTCCTGATCGCATCATAGCTCTATTGGTCTGCATCTTCAATGCGGCCATGTCTCAGGGCCACTTTCCAGCCGCCTGGAAGAAGGCCATTGTGATAGGCATACACAAGCCCGGAAAAAAGCTACGCTTCCCGATTAGCCTGTTAGGTAAATTATACGAGCGGCTCCGTCTGAACCGTCTCCAGACCCCCATATTAGAATTAAATCTGTTGCCACCTGATCAGTTCGGTTTTCGCGCCGAACACTCT
Source organism: Antheraea pernyi (assembly GCA_015888305.1). Lineage (NCBI taxonomy): Eukaryota > Metazoa > Arthropoda > Insecta > Lepidoptera > Saturniidae > Antheraea > Antheraea pernyi. The sequence goes on from MU158762.1 coordinate 97,388, forward strand.
TGTACTCTTACCAAGTACACCGCCTCACGGAGTACATTCAACGATGAACCCGATCGCATCCCGAAACCGGAAAAATTTAAACCGAAACGCACAATAGCAGTCTTTTTCGATGTCGCCAAGATCTTCGACATGATCTGGCACTGAGGGCTTACCCATAAGTTAATTCGTTTTCGTATCTCCGATAGGTTAGTGCATATAATCCGCGAATATCTATCAGATAGGACTTTCCGCTATAGAGTGGAAGGTGACCTGTCCTCACCCCACCCGGTACGCTCTGATGTGCCTCAGAGGTTCATTCTCGCACCCACACTCTTTAATCTGATCATCAGTGACTTTTTTTTTAACGTGGGGAAATCCCTTATGGATACGCAACCCTCCCGGTGGAGAGGGTGGGTTATGTCCGACTCGCACAGACTAAAATCCCACGGTGTACGTCTTCCGCCATAGTTGGGGCGGCACGAGATCTAACGCTAAATCGAGGACCTGGGGAGCGGCAGCCACGGACCTGAGGGGCATAGCCGTTGAGGAGTGGGCAGCCGAATTAGGAGGAGGTCATCTCGCAGAAGGAGACGGCGGAGAGGGCCCGCGAGGTAGACCCTCTAAGTGACCCTTTCCGCCAACGGAGGGGGGCCCACCTTCCCTGGTCCGGTTACAGTGGGAGGAGGCGGTCCTGCCCGTCCCCCGTTGGCGGAGACGGCCACTTTGAGGGTCTTGCTCACGGACCCTCTCCGCCGCCTCCTTCTGCGAGGAAGTCGTCGCTCGGCAGTGAGCGATCTTGCCCTATCGCCGTAGCCAGAGTGCGACGTTGCTCCTCCCACGCAGCACACTCAGACAGAGTGTGCTGCGCGGTGTCCAGGTCAACGCCGCACTGATAGCACACGGCAGTCGGCTCCCTGCGTACTATCCGGTGCAGGTACCAACCGAAGCAACCGTGCCCGGTCAGGACCTGCACCAGACGGAACGTCAGGGAGCCCCATCCTCTATTATACCAATCCGGCAGGACCGGGCGGACGGCGTCGATCGTGTATCAACCGTACCGTGCGTCCACCAGGTCCCGCCTCCACCTTGCCACTACTTCCTCCCTCGACGCTTTTCGCTTTTCCTCCAAAAGGGAGTGCGCTGTGGAGCACCCAGTCGTAGCCCATGTTCCCCAGGAGCGGGCCCAAGACCGACCCCTGTGGAACCCCGCACGCCGTATGGCGCCGAACCATCTGCCCTCTGGCATCCACGAAGGCGACCTCTCTCCCGTCCAGGTACGCCTCCAACAGCCGCCGCAGGTACGGGGGCACTCCGAAAAAGCGGAGCGCCTCCCTTATGACACCATGTGGCAGACTGTTGAAGGCGTTGGCGATGTCCAAGGACACCGCCAATACTCTTTCGCCCTGAGAGGTCGCCTCCGTGGAGACCTGTTTAAGGAGGGTCAGGGCGTCCAACGTGGAACGCCCTGACCGGAAGCCGAACTGCGCGTCCGACACGTTCGGCCCTACTTCCTCAAGATGCCGGACGACGTCAGTGACCTTTTTTTTTTTACATGGGGAAATCCTACTGGATACGCCACCCTTCCGGGGGAGAGAGTGGGTTATGTCCGACTCGCACGGACTAAAACCCCAGGGTGCCCGCAACCGCCATGATGGGGGACAAGGGATGGCAAGGCACTCCGCATGTTGCTGGTTCTTCAAAACCGGGTTTTACGTAAAGTGACCGGCGCCCCGTGGTACGTCCGGAGAATTGATCTATATAAGGACCTAGAGATGCCCTCTATCTGGGCGTATGTAAAATCACTTACGATTAGTTACTTTGAAAAAGCCGAGAATCATCCCATTCCGTTAGTGGTATCCGCCGCAAAAAACGAATCCGTAACGAACGGAACGCTGCGTATTATAATAGACGTCCGCGACACATTTTTACTGATCCTCCCGATGAAATAACGGAAGTGAACGATCAGTACCAGCCTGTCTCTCCAAACAGAGCGTGCTCACGCCCACGCACGCGTAACCACAGATTACGCCGCCATGGTCTGGGCGTAAATATCACTCCCGCACACCAGATTAGCCCTCCCTCGGCAGCGGCTCAAGTCTAGGTCCGTTCCCTCAGCGTGGATCCCTTGAGTGGGCTGCTCGCGCGATATAGTAACACAAAATCTTACATCACTGCGACAACATTACACATATTACTTTCACACATGTGCACGCATACACGCTTACACATGAAAGTGGAAGGATTTTATTTAACTGAAATAGTTAAGAAAATTATCCGATACGAAATATATATAAGAGTTGTTAAGGTATGTATGCTTAGTACACATATATGTTTCAACAACTCATATATATATGAATAGTTAGTTTAGCTTATAGGTCCGGCGGCACTCGGTCGGTTGCTGCCTAATATAGAGAGGCCGAGTGCGGGTGCCGCCGACTCTACATGGGAGTTGTGCGGGCGATGGCTGCCTACGGGGCACCGGTATGGTACGACGCCCTCGGTGCCACCAATGTGCGCGCGCTACGCAACGCGCAGCACATTTTGGCACTGAGGGCCATACGGGCATATCGCACGGTGTCCTCGGCGGCGGCTTTTGTGCTTGCCGGCTCCCTTTTTTTTTTTTTTTTTAACGTGGGGAAATCCCTTATGGATACGCCACCCTCCCGGGGGAGAGGGTGGGTTATGTCCGAGTCGCACGGACTAAAACCCCACGGTGTACCGACAGACCGTTTTGTGGGGGCGGCAAGGGACCGAACAAGCTAATCAACCTTGTAGAGCCACCCCCACGGTCCGCCCGGCGGAAGGTGACCGCCGGGCTCCTACCCATAGAGGGACAGACCGGGTACACACCAGCTGCCCCCCCTCGTCCGCCGAACCCGTGCAATGAGGAGATGGGCCCCCCGGCCCATCCCCTCAGGTCCAGCTACGGTGGCAGGAGGAGTTGGGCGAAGCGCCTTCTCCTCCTGCCTGTCCATATAAAGATAAATCTAACCTAACCTAATTGCACTTCATTACTATCATATATGTAGCTGCGGTGGCGTTAATACATAAGTAACGGGTTATCCTTAGCTCTAAACTATACAATATATAATGCTATTGTCATTTAACTTTTATAAGATAATATTGTGTATATTTCATTGTCTTTGCTTAAGTAAACTCTGAAGCGTTTTACTTACCATATGTCTGGAGGCTAATTCGAAGAAACCGTACAAAACTACAGCGTAGTGCGACACCAGGTAGAGGTTGCACCACGTCGGTAACTGAACGTCGTACTTTTCTCTATTTTCCACCTGGAGAAAGATATTTTCATGATAAGCAGGAAATATAATGCGTGAAACGTTTTATGCGTGCAATCCTAAAACCTACATTTCATTGGCAGTTCCCGTATTCAAAGCTCGGAAAATATCAAAGAACTAGTTTTTGCTCACGGTTTTCTAGATGAGTTTACCCTACGTTCTTCTCTATATCCCTGACGATGTGTATGCCCAAATTCAAGATGGCCGGCTGAGTAGTTACGACGTGAATGCGTAACAGACAAACACAATTTCGCTTATATAATATTTGCTAGGATATTGTGAAGCTCGCGTGTCTTGTAATTACTAAGTTAGGGTATAAATAAAATCTTGTGAGCGAATCAGAACGCGTGAGAAATATCCTTGCAGTAAGAACATATGTTGCCTGCTTCGGTTGTCTGTGGTATATACCTCTGTAGTATAGATAATTGGTTGGCTTCTCTCTAAAATATATTTATCCAACATATATCCAACGATATTTAGAAATGCGTATTATTTGAAACGCGAATATTTGCTACGCAAAGTAATTTGGAGTCGATGATATACCGATAATCACCACCGTTATGCGATCCCATAAACAGTAAAATTGTAAATGTCAGTTAAAAAATAGTTTTTAAAGGAATAATAGTGTTAGGTTTTATAAAGAATTCCCAAAGCACATTACCGATTTGCCGGATAGTAAGTTCAAGCACCAAGTCAATCGGTTTTTAATGTCTAAAGGCTATTATTATAGGGTGGATCAATATGTGAACGATGGTGACGTCTGGAAATGAGGATTATTTTTTTTATGTCAAAGGGAGGCATACGAACAGGTGGGTCACCTGATGTTAAGTGATTACCACCGTTCATAGAAACTAGCAACACCAGGGAAGCCCGGCCTGTCTTTGAGGGAGGGGGAGTGGGGATAGGAAGATGGGAAATGGGGAGGGGGAAAGGAGTAAGGCCTCCGGCGCTCTCACTAACCGAACGAAACGCAACAATGCTAGCACTGTTACTTCACGTCGGTGTTCTGTGAGAAGGTGGTAGTACCCCGGGCGAGCCGACTCATTCATGCTGAAACTAATAATAGTTTTATCGTTGTTTCTTCCACCTTAAAATTTTCATTCTCTAAAAACGAATGTGGCTATCTATGTTTAGTAAAAACATGTATCTTACAAAAATAAACGAGATCGAGTTTCTTGCCGGTTCTTCTCGGTAACAGGGTTGTTTTTCGAACCGGTGGTATCTTTGACGTTCATAAGCGCCTTCTCAGAGCCTAAATTATAAAACGTATTTTTTTAATTTAATCATGTATAAGAGTCACGTGTAATCCATGTCGTATAGCGAGTAACAGCTATGAGACTTGATACATGGGTATGAAAATAATTATTATTTATTACTTACCTCGACTTTTGCGTTTTCATCGCCCAAACGTGGAGTACCGGGCTCCCAACTCGGACCCCAGAATACGGCTCTGAACTTATCACGCCAAGAGTCGAATCTGCTGAACTTCTCTAAGACGTATCCATTGTAGAAAGCCTGAAAAATTACCATTGCGAGATAATGTATATTTTTGTATATAGCAAATAATATAAATATATAATATAGCAAAAAGTTTCAATATTTCTTTGTTATTTATATGTAAAAATATGTTGTATTTTAATTTATTTGTCTGTGCCTAGAGAAGTCTGTGGCATAATGTTGTGTAATCTGTATTTTTGATGTCGTGATAAGACGTTTATAGAAAACAGTTGAAATTCGTTCTTTTAAATTAGATATGTGTTTAAAAATGGAGTGATATTTATAGAAAGTAAACTTTAATGCCACTACAAATTGTTTTTCCAGGTAGGATTACGATCTTATTATAAACTAGCCTCTGCCCATGACTTCGTTCGCGTGTAATTGTTACTTTGGGCTAACGCTACCATGCACCGGAAGCTTTCAAGGGGAAAAAAACTCGATTTTCAAACATTCTTCATTAGTGGTCCGCTCCTATTGGTCTTGGCGTGATGATATGTAGCTATATATACCTTTATCAATAAATGAGCTATATGACTCTGGAGTAGTTGTTCAAATCGGACCAGTAGTTTCTGAGATTACCCCATACAACGTCACAAACTCACAAAATTTACCTCTTTATAATATTAGTATAGTTTTGTAGTAAGATAATTTTTTTCAAATTGTTTGTCAGAAATTCAGTACTGTTTGTTGTTATAATATCAATTCCTGCAATAACATTTAAATGTCTTATATAAGTAGGCGATATGTTGCATACAGACTGAGATGTAAATTATAATACATTTGTTTTCTTATATTGGTTTTTTTTACATGGGGAATTCCCTACGGATATCCACCCTAGCCGGACAGCTGAGGGTGGGATATGTCCGACTTGCACAGACTAAGCCCCCATGTTGGCACCTTACACCTATTTGGCCGGGGAGCTGGAACTACCTACGGCACTGCGTCTGCTCAACCAGCAGGTGCCGTCTCCTCATAAGGGGCCCCTTCTGCGGCCTAAGTGGGTCAAGATAGTAGACCCCTCAGGGAGGGGCGGGTGTTAAAGCACTTTGTGATCAATTGGTCCTTATTATTATTATTATAAATATAGTAAACGTCTTTTACTATAAAGCCTGATTCGCAATTAATAAAACTATTATTTCGCAACTACGTTTCAATCGTCTTTGAAATGAAACGACTCGCATGCCACCTATCATGGAATGATTGAATTAATTCAGTCACCTCCTCGGCCCCACACATGAGGGGTCACTTAAGTTTCTTGTGGATTAATATTATAAAATGTAATAATGCGATGAACGCTTAGAGCCTGTCCAGGTGAGGCGTTGTACGCGCGAGTCGACTCGCACGCTTCAAAATATATTGCATCCAGATACTGCGTTTTACGCGCGTTTCTACTATAGGAAACGTCGCATACGCTGAGATACGTCGTACGGATAGACGACTGACAACTATGTCGACTCGCCA
>MU158762.1:103913-115948 GCA_015888305.1 Antheraea pernyi
GGGGGCTCTACAAGGTTGATTAGCTTGAACGATCCCTTGCCGCCCCCACAAAACGGTCTGTCGGTACACCGTGGGGTTTTAGTCCGTGCGACTCGGACATAACCCACCCTCTCCCCCGGGAGGGTGGCGTATCCATAAGGGATTTCCCCACGTTAAAAAAAAAAAAAAATAAAAAAAAAAAGGGAGCCGACCGCCGCACGTCATGAGTGCGGCGCCGATAAGGACACCGCGCAGCACACTCTGGCTGAGTGTGCTGCGTGGGAGGGACAGCGCCGCATTTTGGCGGCGGTGATAGGGGGGAATTTATCATTGCCGAGCGTGGTTTCAGCCATGTTCGGCAGCGAACAGGCTTGGCGAGCTATGGCCTCCTTCTGCGAGGAGGTGTGCGGGAGCGAAGTTTACCCCCAAACCACGGCGGCGTAATCTGTGGTTACGCGTGCGTGGGCGTGAGCACGCTCTGTTTGGAGAGACAGGCTGGTACTGATCGTTCACTCCCGTTATTTCATCGGGAGGATCAGTAAAAATGTGTCGCGGACGTCTTTTGTATCGCGCAGCGTTCGGTACGGTTTCGTAATTCGTGGCAGATAACACTAACGGACTGGGATGATTCGCAGCTTTTTCAAAGTAGCTAGTAGTGAGTGATTTTACGTACGTCCAGATCGAGGGCATCTCCAGGTCCCTGTGGAGATCCTCGTTCCGGACGTACCACACGGCGCCGGTAGCCTTACGTAGGAAACGGTTCTGTATTACTTGTAATCTATCAAAGCTATACGGTGACATATGTGCGAAAACGGGACAGCTATATAAATCTTATACAGCGTGAGCTTGTGTCTGAGGGACATCTTGCTCTTGTGGCAAACTAACGGGTGTAAGCGAGCCATGACCATAGCGGCGTTGTTGCGTACTTTCTTCGTGTGAGCTCTGAAGGAGAGGTGTCTATCTAACGTAACTCCTAGGTATTTAATCTGTTTAGTCCACGGAATGCCATATAAACTAATCGGTTCGAGTTTGCGCTCGTAGTTACGACATTTAGGGTCGAAAAATATCGCGGCGCTTTTGTCGGGATTAACTTATATACGCCATAGAAGAAACCAATCACTGAGTGTGCTAACGGCTTCTTCTATGCGTTTCCTAAGTCGTATCGGAAACCAATCGAAAGCGAAGATTACTGTATCGTCAGCATAACAACCTACCTCTACCCCCGGGAGCCGAGGTAGGTCGCTGACGAACAGATTGAAGAGGGAGGGTGCCAGAATGGACCCTGGGGGTACTAATTTTGATATTACGTATATAGAGGCGTGTGTTGCTTTACTATAGTTTGGTCAAGACTGATATATAACTGCTATCGCTTTATTACAGAGTTGTAATGAACAGCCAAGCCATATATTGATCTATACTATTGTTTTGTAATTAGGTGACAGGTATATTAATCCAATATTATATTGTAGTGCATACAACCAGAAACGTATACAGAAGGGGGCGGGGGGAATAGTTCGGTTGTTACAATGTTTGTCTCCCCCCGAATCAAAAGGTGGGATACATGCCATTTTTTTTTATTTACGTGGGGAAATCCTTTATGGATACGCCTCTCGGGAGAGAGAGTGGGTTTTGTCCGACTCGCACAGACTAAAACGGTGTACCCCACGGTGTACCGTCCGCCGCATGGTAGGGGCAGCCAGGGATCGAACCTGCTGTCTTCCTGAGAAACCGCCCCTGCGGCAGCCTGGCGAGTGAACGCCAGGCTTCGTCCTACTATAGAGATACTACTGGGTACACAACCAGTCGTCTCCCCTCGTCAGCCTCACCTGTGCAATGAGGAGATGGGTCCCCCGACCCATCTGTTTCAGTACCTCGTTCCTGATCCCATCGGGACCTGGGGACTTTCTAAGCTTTAAACGCTTGATGGCATCCGATACTTCAACAAAAGTGATAGGGGTTAGGGTATCCGCCCGCGGAGACGTGAGCGCGCGTTCTACCGAGGACTCGATCGATTCAATATGTGAAGGGTCAGTGTTTGCTGTGTTCGTTGAACATTGTTTCTCTAAACTCGCGGCGAGACACTCCGCCTTGTCTATACTATCGAACGCGGGAGGCAACCCGGGGCCTCTATCGAGAGGGAGCATCGAAATGACTACATCTGATTTGAATTTTTGCGCGAGTTTCCAGTACGCCAGGTGGCCGAACGATCGCCGCTTCATACTCCCGGACGACGCGAGAGCGTTGATCACGGAAAAGAACGCCGCGACTCGAGCCCACGACACCTACCCGTCCGTAGAGAATCGCGATCGTTTAAAGATTTTGCGTAAGCAAGTTAGGACTCGTATCGCCGAGATCCGGGCCGACAGGTGGGACAGGGTGCTCGAGGGCGATCGTTCGCCGCTTGTACCTCTTTCGAGATCTCCCTAACGGCGGTCTGGAGATAGTGGACCAGGGAAGCGATAGCCGAATCCGCGTCAGCTTTCGACACTAACACGTCCGGGATTCTGTCTAAACCTACTGACGTCAGATTGTCTTTCAAATATCGCTGACTTAACGGCGGTCGCTCCACTCCTTTTATACCGAAGTCGAGTAGTAGAGAGAGAAGCGTGATCGAATGACGCGATTAATGTGGGTAGGCGCCGACACTGCCATTCTGATTCAAGCGCGCTCTCGGCGCTTCCAAATACAATATTACAAAGGCGTATACAAACACAATATTAAAAAACCATTAACAAAAACATTTCATAAACGTGTTTTGATTACAAGGCTACCACTTTAAGATATAGCCAACAAGCAGCAACGGCAATCACCCATCTTGGGATGTAACCAACATCGTAAAACAAGCATCATCCATCCTGGGATCTAGCCTCTAATACCGGGATAAGGATACTCATGGCGGCCAGCTAAGTGCGTAAGGATAAATGTTTAAGATAGGTACAAAAATAATAATACGGGCTTCAAAAATAATCCATGACACTCCAACATTTCTGACTAATCTCGTACCACTAAGTTACTCCTGGCTAAACTCGTCCAATGGCCGCGTCCACCACACTGCACTACGGTCTTACACCCGATACGGATGGGTCGACGCGCGTTACCTTTACCTTTGTGCATTACCTTCCCAATACCGTTGCGCATTACCTCCCCAATACCTTTGTGTGTCCTCTAACATCGTTGTAAACAGAAATATTAGCAGCACAACTTTGGATTGGAAATAACTCCGGCAACACAACGCCAATCATGCAATACAACGTTCTAGAGTAACAACCGCGCAAGAATGTTCTCCACACCCCTGTGGCTTACTTGAGGCGTGATCAGAAGTGAGGGCTTTCCACTTCCAAACGTTATCCGCGTACCAAAACACCCTGCTACATGGCAAAGGACGTGGTGGCCCGGAATTACAGACCTGTGATCCTACCGCTGCTGTCGGCGCACGTGGCCAGAGAACTTTCACTGCTAATTTAGCAATCAGAAATGGATTTATATGAAAACAAGGCTAATATGGGTGAAGTCCTATCCCACTTCTGATGTCGGCGCGTGTGGGTGGCGCCAAAGAACTCTCACCGGGATCCATCACAAAAATGATACTAATGAGAACTAAAATATAATTTCCTTCTCCACGACATCACCCCACAATCTGCCTCCAAAGAATGCCCCCAACTTCTTTGTAACTCACTAAACCTCCACTGTAATAATATCGTCATAATTAACTCACTAAACCACCCCATCATAATAAAATTGTAACTCGCACAAAATAATAATCAATTACTATGAATTCAGATCATTAGGATCAGTAGATAACCAATTAGTTAGTTACGAATAATAACTAATTCGTTTGCACAAATTAATTATCCAGAGTCAGCTCCTTTTATACCGAAGTCGAGAAGTAGGGAGAGAGGCGTTACCGAATGACGCAATTAATGTGGGTAGGCGCCGACAAATACTTACTTAACTTTTTAATTTATGCGCTTGGGAGTCACAAAAAAACAAGTGAACTTTATTTCTATTCAAGTTTATTGTTCATCGTGTGAAAATAAAATATTATACATTTTTCTTTCTTTTACTGTGTCAGATATTATATTAACCTATACTATAAAATAACCAAGTTTTTGAATGATACTGCATTTACTTACCTACTCTTTTCTCGTACATGCCGTCATTAACATTACAATAGCTTTTGATAGATTGGACCGAATTTAATGAAACAAAATCTAAATGTTATTCGAGGATATGCTTTATGATTTTCTAGTGTTTTATCGTGAACGAAGTATTTTAGCAGTGACGCGTGCACAAACAAACAGACAGAGATACAAATATTTAAAAAAATGATTGTAATGTATTTAATTACATATTCCTAAACAACAGCAAATTTTTTTTTAAATAAAATCTAAAAGTACAGACACGTTGGATGATGAAAGCAAATAAAGACTATAAGTACATGTATCAGTAAATTTAGAATAATATATTATACAATATCATGGATGCCAGGTATGTGTGTGCAGTGGGCCACAAGATAATACGCAACAGACCGCAAGTATGTTAACCACCAATAACATATTGTTTCTTCTTATTCATTGTTTGATAAGTAAACAATAAAACCACAGCAAAGCATAATAAAAATGGGTTAAACCATGTTATATAGATGGTACCAACTGGAGTGCGTGGGTTCCAATAATGTAGGAGTACCACTTGTGTGTACGCACCTACCTAACATACTATGAGTAATCTCTCTGTGTCAACACGACGAACGCGACAATAACAACTTTCTGTAATCAGTAGAGTGTACTGCAATTTTCATAGCGTTTAGTAAGTAGATACCTATTATAGAATTCTTTAACCAAATTATAACAGGCGACTTTTCAAATACCAAGGCTAGATCTAGACTAGTCGGATTATTTTTAGACATCTTTATTATCTCAATCCATATCCTATAATCACATTTAAAGTCGATTAATCTATTAACGAATATCTCGCGTTCAAATTAACGTGACAAACTGTTATTGCATACCTTGTTCATTAATGTAAATGTTGTTAATTAAGCAAGATAAGGACTTCTTTACTCATTACAGAGATACAGAGTTCAATTTCCTACATGACACCGTTCTGTTGAGAACAATGAAGGCTCGATCCAGTATCGTGAGTTGCATCGTGTTAGCGTTCTCGAGCGGTATGTATTTTATTATCTATACTAGCTGTGCCTGCGACTTTGTCCGCGTGGAACCTTATCTAATAAATAGTGATTAATAGTCATCCAAATGTATATCATATAGTTATCTATTTTTGTCTCGTACTTACGTCGCGTATTCATTCAAATTACAATAACTTTTGATAGAGTGGATCGATTGTAATGAAACAGAGACCAAGTAACTCCCGAATAAATGTTTTCCTTGGTGTGGTTTAATTGTGAACTCTGTAGTTTAGCAGTGATGCGTGTTCAGACCAACAGACAGACAGACATGTCGAAAAGTGATTGAAATGTATTTTATTACTTATTCCTAGAAACCGGCAACAATTTTTTTCATGAAAATCGAAAAAGTACAGATAAGTTAGATTTTCATTTTTATTATATGTATAGAAGATAGATAGGTAGCTGCAGTGGAAACCCAGTAGCGCACAGCACACGATGACATGGTTCGCTCTCTCTTTTCTTTGTTTTTCAAAATTCAATCTTTGTTGTTGCAGCCTTTTGGCAATTCACGAATGGGCAGTTATTCGAAGATCCAACAAAACATTTTAAAATATTCCAAATGGATTGGATTAATCGTGGAGATTTTAATATTTCCTCTTGTTTGACTGACCTTATCAATTGTTGGGAAATCATGAGGTAAGTAAGCGTAGAATAATATACGAATGGAAGCCTGTATGAACACAATGACACACAGTTGGGCTGGTTGTAATTTGTCAACAGAGGAGACGTCATCTGCTCTCAAGGCAAATTCTACGAGACAGTTTGCGGCCTGAGCAGGAACTACTGTCATGATGTATTCGGAGATTATGATAGTAAGTGTAGTTTTATCACATTACCAACTGTTTTAGCCACATTATGCAATTCTCGTACTTATCTACAGCTGACTAGATTATGTATGTTTATGTTGTTGTTTGTTTGTATTATGTTGTTAGTTAGTTAACTTGATTACTTTAACTCGTTGCACGTTTGTTGTAATCTACGACAACAGCCCAAACAGTGGCTATTCTAGGCCCTTGTGACAGTTGCCCTTCGTCTCAAGCCGTAAAGCGAAGCTGTAAAGGCCCATAAAGCCAGCAGCGTAGGTCAGTTAAAAAAAAGGTTTTTGTCTCAACGTTGTAACTCTTACAGACTAACATCATTATCATTATAGATAATAATTTAATTCATAATTTATTTTCAGGTTACTTACGATGGTTCGAGTACACTCTGTTCGAGTCGGTCTGCCAGGAACGGGGGCACGAGCAGTACACATAGTCGCGCCACCTCAGACTCGATATCATATTAGTAGGGGATGCATTGGTAATGGTGGTCATTCGAAGCTAAACAGAAGGAGCACAAAGGAAATGAGGGCAATATAAAGCAAAATACACGAAGACAGCTACGTACAGTCTTTAAAAAAGTGGGAGTTTAATAAATGTTATATTTAAATTAACGGATCTATACGACAATTGTGATATAGATCCTAAGTTCATAATAGGATGTTTGATCGATGAAGACATTACTTTGTGTAGATCCATCATTAAGTACTTAAGTTGACGCCACTTTGTACTTCTGCCTCATTTGAATCGTATACTGAAGAATTAATTATGATATAGTTGGACTGTATGCTGCATTCGAGTACGCTCTCTGAGCAGCATACAAGAGTCGGCCGCAGGCTACTTATTTGAAGATATTTGTATAGATTCCTTAAATTGCTATTGTTCGCAACCCGACCGCCATTACCAGAGCATGTGAACTATAGCTATTAAGACTAATTTTATTTATAACTACAGCACCTATGTACTTCCTAATAAATATTCTACCAAAATAAATAAGTTATGATACCAAAAGAGATAAACATGACGAGGTTACTGGCACCAATAACTTTGTTTTCCTTTAATTAAACGTCATCCGTGTTATTACAATAAAGTTAAATTCGCATTGAACTCTTACTTTTAAAGAGTTTGATCACAAAAGAGTGTCTTACAGTTACGTTGTTTACAGATAGACATTATTTTAATTACCATATACTATAACGCTTGTCTAAGTTGACAGATCTTATTCTATTGTTGTAATTAATGTTACTTACTTACTTAATGGCTATTTACCGGCAAAGTTCAAATTTGTTGTGGGGGGCTGCAGCTGAGGTAGACACCATATTCCTACTACAAAAACGGGCAGTTCGAGCAATCTATGATATGGGACCTCGTGAATCATTAAAGACTAAGTTTCAGGAATTCGGTATTTTAACTCTGCCCTCTCAATATATTCTTGAGAATTTGATGTACGTCCGGAAAAACTTAGAGAATCTGGATTTAGTAAAAGACCGACATAATGTAAATACCAGAAACCATAACAAACTGGTCACTCCATGTTTCAGGCTCACTAAGACCAGTAACAGTTTTTTAGGTAATAGTGTTAGATTTTATAACAAAGTCCCAAAACACGTTACCGATTTGCCGGATATTAGGTTCCAGTGTTATGTCAAGCGGGTCTTAATACATAAAAGTTATTACAGGGTGGATCAGTATGTGAACGATAGCGACGGCTGGAAGTGACGCCTCTCTCTGTGCATCCACTAAAAACGAATGTAGCTTTATGTGTATATTATGTTGTAATAATAAAAAAAAATGTTAGTTATTATGAAAAGATAAACCAGATCGAGTTTCTTGCCGGTTCTTCTCGGTGACTGGGTTGTTTTCCGAACCGGTGGTAGCTTTGACGTTCATAAGTGCCTTCTCAGGGCCTAAATTGAATAAGGAATATTTTGATTTTGTTATTTTGAAATGAAACTTCATAATAAGTAATGGATTTCGTGGGTTTTATTAATTTGGAAAAAGTAAATTAATTAAACAATTTTAGACATTCACAAGTAAATCATAACTACTAATATATGACACTATTGACATCTGACAGTTAATCTGTCATTATACTGTTGTTCCACCTTACGCACTTTGACGGTATATAAAAATTATAAATTGCTTGTTTTATTTATTTTATAAATAATCGTCTTTTAACTCAAATATTACAATACAACCAATTTAACGTATAATAAGTAAATTCTCTTAATCAAGGTCTGAACAAAAATATTATTCATAAATTGAAATTGTTTACATCATATCTGTATGTAATAGAACGGTTTTGAATGATGAGATTGATATGAACGAATACTATGAGTTGCTTGCATAAAAAACTTAAACCAGATGTTAGCAAGAGACCGCTTAGACACGCTTTTGTAATAAAGTATTTTAAATATGTGTTCAACTAGGTTTAAAATTTTAGGCACTGCTTAGTAAAATTCGTGTTAAATCCGTGTTAATTTTTGTTTATGAAATCTTTTCTCTCGAAGCTCATATCGCTTACGTTCGCTGCACCAATCACAGGGGTTGGTTTTTTAACCAATCCATGCAGGGCTGCCTGTGATTGCTGCATTTTTGTTCGTGCAACATCTGACAGACATTATTGTTGCTCGAGATCCCACAACGCCGTCGCATAAACAACGAACCTTTTCGCGTAACCAAAGTTCATTACAAATCCAAATTATGAGTGTACTGTGTTTAGCGGCCACATACGTTACCCGACTACATCAGCGGTGCAGCAAAACCGGCACAACAAGGTAAGTCCTGCATTATACTGTCGATGAAGTGTTAGCGAACGTACTCACTACCCAAACGGGCGTAGACCCTGTGCTCTGTGCACAAAGGGTCCTCGCAGAATGTACATTTAGGTTAGTTACAAAGGTTGAAATAAATACACAACATTCGGAAATGCAATTTTATTACTTCAGAAGCATAGTCTTTACAATAAAAATTATGAAACATTTCGATCCGTTCTGTTCTGAACTCAGACCTCTGTTGAGTAATGTTATACTGCATCAGAAACGGTAGAGCCGCGGCCGAGCGCTCGCACCACAGTATAAGCTCTCGACTAGTTAGTTGGTTCACCTCACAACATTATATATTAAGCAATATTCAAAAATAATTTCCCTGTACATATCTAGAATAGAGTAGAACAGAGCACATACACTGCAATCTATAGAGCGAACTCAGACTTATCTCGGCCAGAATCATTATTGTTATTTAATCCAGAGTTTAAATTCATAGTCGCAAGCTTGCACTTGGCTTCATCTGACCCAAGTTCAAGTCATCAAATTCAACAACTTACGACGAATGTGGATATTATGTGAATAAAAAAATATGATAAAATAATAATGTAATAGTGACGTTTCTATACTTTTTTGATCTTTATTATTACTTGATTCTATTTATTTATTTCAACATTTTTTTTAAATGCACGGGTCTATTTATATTTTACCATTAAAGCCATTTTACAGACTCGACGCGCGACTCGAGACAAAGCAAATCACAAGCTTAGCGTAATTAGACTATAAATTCGAAACCTAAGAGTGTGCTGAATTGTGTACTTAGTAAAGTTTAAGCTGAGCTAAGTATAAGAAAAGGCTGAGTACGCTTTAAACATTTCACCCTTAGTCGCTGCGGCTCATCACATTATAATAATACGGCGCAATTGTGAATAATACGTAATTAATAATGAAGCATTTTACTAGTTCTTTAATAAGATCCTTATAAATGGTGAAAAATTTAAATATTTAAGAGAAGGAAAGCAAACGACGTTATAATTATTGCGACACTGTCACGAACTGACGCGCTGTATCTATCATATTACCTAATGTAATATAACTATATTGACACGTGAGGGACAACTAGTATTTGTTACCAAAATGCGGCGACTACTTTGTGAATTCCCAATGTTTGCCAACAGTCACAATGCCGTTGCGTTACTCACTCGTCACGACACGACTCTATACACGTCGCGACTGAGACTCGTTATGGCTGAATATAACATTCAACGGTTTACATAGTTCTGTTACTCCACCAGCCAACAGTTTCGTTAATGTATTCGAAGCACCTCGCCCCTCACGCCAGTACACGCTCTATGGTACGTACGGCTTGCACCGACGCACTCCAGCTCCCAAGCGAATTTAATTTTAAAAGTACCAATTCTTTATATATTAACTATGCATATTGCAATCAAAATAATATCTGCCTAGAATAACATTAAAAACAATAATATGATCACAATCGATGCACTCACACGCACACACACACACACACTCACAGGCAGGCAGAGTCGGGCGCGCGCACTAGCGACACTTCGCTCATATATACTTTCTCATACTAAAAAATCATTATATATTCGTTATGTTTTCAGTTGAATTCAACTGCAGTGAATCTCTCACTCTTCATTTGATCTCTTCTCTTCTCTGTACTCTTTCTCTCTCTCTCTCACACACACACACACACAGAGTGCGACTCGCACGAATACGACACAAATGAACGTACACATCTTATACATCGATTTATTATATTTGGTACTCACTAAATTAATAAACCACACGCGTTCACACTCATCACAATCCGATATAAGTCCTGTGCCGGACTCATAAATAATAATCTTATAAGAGAATAGCACGCACAGACAGACAGACAGACGCGCGCTCCGGGTCGCGGGCGCGGACGTGTACTTGCTCATTGCAATCATACCGTATGGTGAAACACTACATTAAGCTATACTATATTCCAAGTATTCTGACGAAATTTTGTAATCTTTTGTAAAAATTAAATTATGATACATGTCTCTTTATTACTATAAATCATTTTTTTAATTAATTATTCTTTCTATATTGTAAATGGCGACTGCAATGCACTGCAGCACATGAAAAACCTAGTGGTAACCGCATCGCATTACTGCTTTATTAATTAAATTAAGCGTTTTACACAACTAATCACCAGCACCAGCACCAGCACCGGTGCACAGTTCACACGAACTTAAGCCTCCAAGTGTTCAAACCCAAGGAGATGCGCAGCTACAGGTTCCAACCGAATATCCTAGAGACTGCGCCCGCGATCGGAACCTACACTTCAAACTACTTCTCTTAAACTCTGTCATATAATAAAATAATAACGTTACATGTATATATAACCAGCACTTGAAACTATTATTACATTTAAAGTAAGTAGTATTTACAAGTAAGCGCTCCCCGGCGCCTGCACTCGTATATCCTCTCAAGCTATACTATTACCTAACATTTTCTTTTAATTTTAAATAATTCAGGATGTACTGATGTCAGCCCGACTTTATATAATATAACATTCTCACATACAACTATGTATAACGTGATGATGTTAAATGCACGTAACGGAGTTACGTGTTACCAACTACTTACTTACTGTGACGTCATCAAACCGCTAGTTACACGTAAATACACTGTCCAAGTGATAATATAGTCACAATGCGTACATTAAAAAATAAAAACATTCACGAATTAATAGCGCGTTGTCATGCTCACAGGCACGCACGCGTTCGTGTGTCGTTTAAAATAGTATATAATAGATATATTGTATAAAATAAATGTAAAACTTAATATCTACGTAACTTTCAGTTACAAATAAATAGCGTTTGTAGCGAATTGGGGGGTCCGAGGCAGGCCGGGGGGTCCGAGGCCGGCCGGGGGGTCCGAGGCCGCGTCTAGAAGAGCCTGGCGCGTCGCTTGAGCTCGTTGCGGCGCCACTGCGGCAGGCGGTAGAAGTCCTGCCGACCCACCTGCAGGATCGCCTCGAACTCCGCGTCCGACAGGTGCCGCTGCAACCGACCACACGGGACAGGCTGGTAGTGGGAAGGCCGGGGGGAAGGGGGGAGCGAGGATGGGGGGGCTAGTACACACTCACCTCGAGGTTGAGGCGGTCGACGTCCGGCGGCAGGCGGTAGTTGGTGATCAGCAGCAGGTGGTAGGGGTAGAGCTTGGCGGGCTCGTGCACCAGCAGCGACGTCGCCATGTTGGGCAGCGAGCGCCGCGCGCCGCCCCCCG
>MU158762.1:127620-163533 GCA_015888305.1 Antheraea pernyi
GGGGGCCGGTGGAAGTGCGGCGAGGGGGGCGCGCGGTCGTACGGCTGCAGGGGCCGGCGCAGATAGTGCGGCTCCGTCGTGAGGTACGAGTAGGTGGTGATGCGGTGCGGACTGCAGGCGCCCGCCTCGCGGTACTCGCGCAGCACGAGCCCCGGCGACACGGCGCGGTACCCGTACTGCACGACACGACAACGATAATACTACGCGCGTACACGCCTCAAACTATTATTACACATCAAGAACATTCAATTACCAGATCAAATAACAATATTTAATATATAGAGAACGCACGCGTAAACATGTTACAACAATTTCAACTTTGCACACAAGCCCGCACTAATTACGTTTTTAACAATAGCAATATATAATATGTCATTTTTAAAGTTGGTAGAACGTATGTGTGGCAATGTAACATACCATGAGATTAGCTTTGATTAAAACAGAAGATACACGCTCTAATTTAATCTGATCTCAATACGCAATGAACTTATTTCATAAAAAGTTTCTCTCAACTACTCGCATCATTTTTTATATTATTGTGTGTATTTTATGCATATTATTTATGTGAACTTTTACTCTTAGTATTTAATTTCATCGATCTACATTTGAACTCGGTCCCTTACGGGTTATTTTTTATATCATAGCAGGCAAACGGACAGGTGGGTTACCTGATGTTAAGTGATCACCACCGGCTATAGACACTTGCAACACCAGGGGAGTCGCAAATGCGTTACCAGCCTGTGTTGGGGGAGAGAGGAAGGGAAGGGGTTAAAGAGAGCGAAGGGGATGAGCCTCCGGCGCTCTCACTGACCGAACGAAATGCAGCAATGCAAGCACTGTTTGTTCACGTCGGTTTTCTGTGTGTCGGGTGGTACTACCCCGGGCCAGCCGACCCATTAACATTTGGGGCATTCCACGTGAAGCGGACAACGAAAAAAAGGTGAGGTTCTGAAATTCGTTCATATTCAGTCTATTTGGACTTCTAGTAGTTATGAATGTGAATGCATAATTTTTTTTTCTATCACGTTTATTTGTCAAGTTATTGGCTTCTAAAGAACAGTCGCACCTGAAATTCAGATTGTTTGGAAGTAGTTTTTCGAATTGAACAAATTTACAATAAAATATTTGTGGCATATTATACCACAGATTGGACCAACTCTTTACAATCTCAATAAATCGCTGCCTCCTATATTCCTATGTCCACCGGTTATTTTACCGCCCCCCGCGCACCACGCACGCACCCTCACCCGCCTACTCGCGGAGATACCTTACTAGAGGCTACACGTATCGCGCGCTCTAAATGTTGTCATCTTTATCTTACGTTATACATACTTGTACACTGTAATTTCTGTTAATATCTTTATAATTATTAAAACTTTAATTGTTGGCACGTTATTATTTTAATGTGGGTTGTGTACATCACGCGGCCCACATATTAAACGCAGCGATTTATATAGAAGAATAATCGCTCATTTTGAATAAAAAATAAAATTTGGGAAAACCTTTTTTTTTATTGTTCAAAACCGAAAGTAAGTTTTTCGAATCAATATTTTAATAACTTGGGCATCGTTTTTTTCTTTTTTTTACATCAAAACATAGCTAATACATATAAAATATATTATAACTTTTAAAGTTGGCACAGAATTGGTTTTCATTATTTTATTTTCAAAAAGAGCAATTATTCTTCTATATAAATAGCTGCGTTTAATATTTTATTGTAAATTTGTTCAATTCGAAAAACTACTTCCAAAAAATCTGAATTTCAGGTGTGACTGTTCTTTAGAAGCCCATAACTTGACAAATAAACGTGATAGAAAAAAAATAATTATGCATTCACATTCATAACTACTAGAAGTCCAAATAGACTGAATATGAACGAATTTCAAAACCTCACCTTTTTTCGTTGTCCGCTTCTCGTGAAATGCCCCATTTGTCAAAATATTCTTATTTATATTCACGGCAAGACAGTATAACTACTACATGACTATCAATAGAGGGCACCATCTTTTTAACAATAAACTGATAACATTGTGCAAAAATTATGTTTTTTGGTCAAAATTCAAAACAAATAATTATAGCAAAGTAAAACGTAAGATGATTTATCATTTTAATAATAAGAGTTTTGTAATACATTTGTGAATTTAACGAAATTGATATAAGAGTTACAAGATGAGAGGTAACGATGTTAAGAACGAGTGCGTGCTGCTCTATATATTATTTATATATACTTTTAAAGAAATCAGTTGCATAATAACAACAACAAGGTTAGTCAACACATCCACATGCTCACAGAGTCCTCAGAGCGACCCGTCTCATTGAACTCACTGACCTCACAGTGCTCGGCAGGGGAAGCGGAGCGCGGGACTACAAACATAAAAATACACCAAACGGAAAATACAAGGGATAAAATAATATAAAAGGAAAACTGAAACGTGTAAATGTGTCAACTGAAAATAAAAAGTGCTTCCGAACTGTACCGACACCAACACCCCCTCAGCGCATTGTGTCGGTGAATGGCAAAGGTTCATTGTCTAGTTCTGTGGTCGGCAAACGCGCCATCCTTATGAGCCAAATATAAACAATACAAAAATACGATTTATTCAAAGAGACTTTTATTTTAACCTTACATTTTGCTTCAGAAGAGTTAATTAGCATGACAAGTTCACTCTCGAGTTTGTCTTCGCTAAATATGATTTTTTTTGTGGACGACTATCTGTCCTATAGTTGTTTAAAAATGTGCATCTTTTCTGTAGACTTACGTTTAAAAAATAACTTGTCTTTTGACAAATTAATAAATAATATTACGTTTTTGCACTGAATATATTTTGGAAGAGGCACATGCGGCTCGCGAGCTGCGGTTTACTGACCACTGGCTAGTGCATAGCGCAGGGTGTGAGGGTGTCGGACAATTTGAAGGCAGAGTATAAATAAAAATAAAAAGGTGTCGGGGACAGACCTTCCTGGTCAGGCTACTGTAGGGGCTGCAGTAGGAGCCGTTGACGCTGGGCGTGCGCGACCGCAGCGAGAACTGCGCCGGAACAACCACATCGTCAACACACGCACATACACACGCGGGTAGCCACCGGCACCGCCGGGACTACCGGCACCGGCACTACCCGCACCGGCACTACCCGCACCGGCACTACCGGCACTACCCGCACTACACTCACATTCCCACGTCACCATCACTACATCTAATACAACATGGATCCACTTTGCTTCTAAACGCATGCAGTTTTGTATTCAAAATATAATAAAATTATTTAAGCGATTATTACCACTTAAAGGAGAGTTTTTAACAATTAGATAAAGAAAACATTGTAGATTTATCTATAAATCTGATTTTACAGTTAGTAAAATAGTATTAAATAATACACGTATACAACAGAGGTTCGTTCGGACTTTTTGTACTTCTTTCTAATAAATAATATTAATTAGATTGGTTGCGCATAGCACTAATG
Source organism: Antheraea pernyi (assembly GCA_015888305.1). NCBI lineage: Eukaryota > Metazoa > Arthropoda > Insecta > Lepidoptera > Saturniidae > Antheraea > Antheraea pernyi. The sequence continues at coordinate 131,082 of MU158762.1, forward strand.
GAACGATATAAATTGTACATGTATACAAACAATAGCTTTACAATCATATACTTTTATAGATTTTAGTGTTAATACGCAAAGTAATATCAAACATTTACCACATTTGTATTTTAATAATTACTACTTAATGCGTAAACTATTCAGATTTTATATTGTTATAAAGTAGATAAGTACATCGTTTGGATGAATTAAAATTGTTATAGGTATACCAGATCCACATGGAAAATAGAGAAATTAAATTTTGTAGTAGCCGACACGGGGATTAAAACATCTTGATACTCTTCATTTATTATTAATATCATTAAACTAAAACATTACTTGTATGCATATACTGTAATTGTGCTTCTCGGTATTGTATCTGTTGTGATCAATAAATGAAAGAGTCCGCGTCGCCAATTCAATGATGTAACCTTTTCAAAGGCTCTTTTATATAATCAATTAGTAGTATGAATTTATTTTTATATTTAACCAGCCGATACCCGCGAGTTCGTCTACGTATAGGTCTACTAGGATTTGATGGCAAATAGGGAGGGAAATAAGAATAGAATTATTTTATTTCGTATCATTTCCAAATCAAAACTGAGATTAATTAATTTTTTTCTGCGAGTCGTCTTTTTGCCAGGTGTTTAAATTATACTATTATTTGATGTTCATTCATATATAATTGGCATGGGAAACCCCTAAAATAATTAATAATCATAATAAGACGATATAATTTCAGAACATCGGATTAAAGTACTTCAAGTATCAAAACTGTTATAGCCTATTACCTGTCAGTTCAACGACGCGTTTAAAAATCAAAGATCGTGTTTGATTTTCACTTTCTTCTTCACGTTATATATTTGACAATATTTTTGCCCGAGGATGAAGTGGTTTTTTTTTTACATTTTCTCGAAGATAGTAAATTTTGAAATGAAAGTAGTAAAATGACAAGAGGTGACAATGTAAAACTGGCATATAAAATATTAATAATTCCATGTAAGGTTACCTGCAGGTCGGAGGAGGCGCGGTCGTGGTGCGGATCGAGGGGGTCGAGGGGGTCGAGGAGGGGGTCGAGGGGCGCGGGGCCGCAGCGCGGGTGCCAGATGGCGGCGCCCTGCAGGAACATCTCCTCGCCGTCGCCGAAGGGGTCCCCGCACTTGGAGCAGCGCGCGCAGGTGGGGTGGAAGTGGTGGTTGTCGCCGGCTTGCAGCACCTTGCCGGAGATGTAGCGGCGGCAGTACGCGCAGCGCACGCCGTACAGGCGCTGGTAGTCGCGCTCGCAGTAGGGCCGGCCCTCGCGCCCCATGTACTCGCCCTGCAGCACGGCGCCGCACGCGCCGCACGCGAAGCACCACGTGTGCCACTGCCTGCACGCACACATACATACACACTCGACTACATCTCACAGGTGCCATTATACTGTTCACATAACACTCTACGACCAACTGTTATACACATCTCACTGACAGCATCACGTTGTAATTTTGAATTTCTTTTTCAACTCCAGTTTATATTAGGTCTTTATCTATGAAATTACCGTTTTGTAAGAAAAAATTTAAACGATTTTTTTTCATATATTTTTTATTTTAATTAATCGAAGTAATCACCCATGCAATCAATGCATCTTTGCCAACGCAGTGGCAGTTTATTGATGTCCTTCTTAAAGATATCAGCTGGCCGGGAGACAACAAATTCTTCAAAGGCATTTTGTACTGCCTCTCGGGTATTGTATTTTTTTCCCGTCAAGGAGTTATCCGAATTCTGGAAAAAGTAGTAGTCTGTAGGCGCAAGGTCTGGTGACGAGGGCGGGTGACGGAGAACTTTCAACCTCAGTTCTTGCAATTTGGAGACCGTCTGCTGTGCAATATGAGTCCAGGAGCAGCGGAGACGAGCGATTGACCAATGCTGCTTGGAGATGTGCCAGCTTCTCCAACATTGTGTTCAGTTCTTCACAGTATACATCTGCAGCAATGCTCACCCCGTTTGATAAGAAGCTGTGATAAGTCACACCGGCGCTAGACCACCAAACAGTGACCATCACTTTTCTAGGGGTAAGTTTTCGTTAAGCGCATTGTTTAGGTGCTGAACCAGGACCCAACCAACTTGCTGAACGCTTGCGGTTATCAAACAGAATCCATTTTTCATCGCAGGTAACAATGCGGTTCAAAATTCCTTCATTTGTGTGTCTGTTGAGTAGTGCAAGGCACGTCTCGACGCGAACTTCGCGCTGGCGATCATTGAGTTCGTGGGGCACCCATTTGTCAAGCTTTTTTACCTTGCTAATTTGACGCAAATGGACCAATATTGTTTTGACGCTAACGTCGAAAGCTGCTGCTAATTCATCCGTAGATTGTGTATCATCAGCTTCCACAATCGCCTTTAATTCGTCATTGTCGACCAAAGTCTTCGGACGACCGCGAGGTTCATTTTTCAGGTCGAAATTCCCAGAACGGAAGCGAGCAAACCAATAAGAGGTGGTGCGTTGGTTTGTAGGGTTAGCTCCGTAAACGTCGTTGATGTTGCGTGCCGCTTGTGCCACGTTGCTGCCACGACGGTACTCATATTCCATAATTACTCGAATTTTTAACGTATCCATGACGACAAAAAAGATGACAATGCGATGAAAATGTAACACTAATCAATAAACAAATAACTACTTTTGGAAAAAGAATTTCATGTTTTTTAAATAAAATTAATTTGAAATTAGAATTCTTAGCCAAACAAAAGTTATTTAGATTTGAAATGGCCAGTACTGCGGAACGGCAATTTCATAGGTAAAGACCTATTATTATGCTACTCGAGTTCTGTTAATCTGTTTACTGCGTAACCTCAGACTCACTGCATCATATTACCAAATACTTTATCATAATTTTAATTTAACATACGATAACTGAGCCTCAGAAGTGCGTGGCCGAGTCGGATAGGCATTAAATAAATATTCTTCTTTTATCACCTATAAAACAGCATTGCAAAAAGTAACGTCACTGTTATACAATTCTACTCAAAGTACTATAATTTTATGTCTACTGTGTGCATTTCAAAGAATATTTATTGTACACATTTTCTGCATAGTTGTATCCATTTTATACAAAAAAAATCGTGTATAAACATGAACCGAATTCAAATTTTGCAATTGAAATGCATACTTGTGTTAATATTTATAACATGTTAAAATTCAGTAAAGTATAAGTGATACCGTCGCGTGGGCATAATATAAGTGAATAATACCTGTCGAGCGCGACGAGAGCCTGACCCTCCGAGAGCTCCTGCCCGCATCCAGCACATTCTGAAAGCGAACACCACACTCCTATTTAAATTTAGACAACATCAAACCATAGCAATTCAGTTATATATTATTAAAATGAAGCTCGAATCGTTGCACCATTAAAACAAACAAGGATCCGCATACTAAACTTTAAACAACAACATCAAATAATAACTTAGGATCTTATACATACATATAATTCCATACACTGAGGCAAAAACACTCATATTCTAACAATAAAGTAAGAAATATTATTCTCAAGTAATCATATAGGTGAACCAACGAACAGCCACCAAATTCAGTCCGATTTCTGGACATTGGCCATAAGCTTAAGGTGGTACTTACTCTTGCGCTCTCCATACATCAGGACTATAATAATAAGCTGTGGGGAAAGTACATAATGTGGTGAGGCTAGTTCATGTGGATTCGGCGAGACTGACCGTTCTGATCCGGTTCCCTTCGTCCGGCGGCCACGTCGTTGTGTGGGGGCGGGGGCAGGGGGGCGGCCGGCGGGCCCGCGCGCGCCGTCTCCCGCTGCGGCGCCGCCACGCAGCTAGAGCAGACCACCTCCGCGCCCGTGTACGTCACCTTCTCGCCGGAGGGAAACGCTCGTCTGTCAACCGTCAAACGACTCCTAAATAACTATCTAAGCATATAAAAATACACTGTTATGATGTTTGTCCACGATCAAGTTACAAACTACTCCACAGACCTTCATGAAAGTTGCCATTTATGTATAATTTGGTCCAATTTGAGAGATAGGATAATTTATATTTCTATTAATGACCTCAACATTTTTTAATTACAAATTAAATGATTGTCTATGTTGATTACTGTTACCAATAGTAAGTTTCATCAATTAGAACAGATGGCGCTTTAAATTAGTTTATTGACAGAAAACTGTAAGACTACCTGTTATAGATATCCCATAGAGAGCGCGTCGCAAACACTTTATCATAATTTTAATTCACCATGAAATGATTGAGCCACAACGACGCGTGCCCTGCTCGGCTACTCTATCTATATGAATCATTCTGGACAAACACTAGCAATTCTGAACGTAATTTTAATGACAACAATCACAAAAATACTCATTAAAATTAATTTATTACGGATGTGTCTTCATATATTATCATCTTCTTAAGGAAAATGAAAATTTTCTTATAGATGCGGAAACTTGTAAATGGCCTTCGTTTATGTTTAAATATGTAATGTAATTTTTTTGTTTAGCTGTAAGTTTCCCTAAGAGCTTAAAATAGAATAAAAATATCTTGTACAATTGTCTTTGGAAAGGTATTTTGGCTTAAGGTAAAAACGTTTAGAAACACAAGTTATGATACAGAGAGAGGCAGCGTGTGTAAATGTGTATACAAACTTGCAACGTGCACAGGTGAAGCACTTCTGATGGTAGGTGTTCCCGAGAGCGGAGACGACCTCTCCCTCGACGTACTGGTTGCAGGCGGCGCACCGCGTCCCGAACGCGCGCTGGTAGTCCTGCACACACACGCATACGAATGCGCTTGTAACCACTTCATATTATCTAACTAAACAGCGTATTATCTGTCGCTCGTTACGCGCTCTCGGATTAAACTATATCGCACGTGTAACGCCCAGACTAATTAATTATTTCATCATCGTGATCCGCGGTGCGTGTCCCCTCCGAGAGCTCCCGCGTTCAGCCCACGCTCTTACGGTATCCGATACAATTACATAGCTGTGACTCTGCTTCCATGAAAAACAGTCATCTTTTTCTTTGTCTATCCCCTTTCCCGTTACTTAGGATCGGATCTCCTCACATCTTTGCGCCAAGCGAATCACTAGTGGGTTGTCAACTAGGCTTCCTTGAGGTCTTTTGCAATATTTGACCACCATGTCGACAGTGGGCGGCATCTACCTGCTCTAATCGGACAGCTCCAAAGCTAGTTGGACCAAGTTGAATGTAAAACAGTGTAACTTAATAAACACTGAATAATGTTCTTGTATAATTCTAACGATTGCACAAGCTTTTCCCAGATAGACAGTTTCATTGAAGGAGGAACGTATCCCGGTAAAATTAAGATGTCATTTTATTCCAATGCTAATATAGTGTGTCTTATTTGCAAAGTATATAGAAGCATTCTAAACATGTGTTATAAAAGTAAAATGGAGCTTGTATTAAGTTTTGTAAGTATCTCGTCATAGCGAATGATTGTTTAAGGGTTTTCAGATAGAGAACGATGAGAGATACCTGCGGGCAGTAGTAGTGAGAGTCCTTGCAGAAGAAGCCGCCCTTGGCTAGCGAGGCGGAGCAGACGCGGCAGGTGAAGCAAGCCGTGTGGAAGTACTTGTCGGAAACGCGCAGCACTTCACCGCTGCACTTGCCGCCGCACGCCGCACACACCACACGCCCTGCAACACACACGCACACACCGACTCTCATCAACCATACTACATATACTTACAATAATATAACTCTTATGAATGTATTCAAAGTTCAGCAAACAATATATAGTTTTTTATATCTCAGGTTGCTACGACGCGACGCGATTACGAGGATTTTATAGGTTGGTATCATTCACATCCGCAGTAAGATTATTTCTTTAAGTGAACCGTTCTTAATTATTTGGATTTCGTAGCGAAGGTTTGCGCGTTTCGTGTTGTTGGGAATTCTCCCTCTTAGTATATACATTTTTAATAAGCTAGAATACATCGTCTTGTGATATTATTTTTATTAGTATTATAGAATAGAAAAAACGTTTGATAGTATAAAATGCCATCGTGTACACTACTGTAACGAAACTGTTTTTAATTTTGTGTTATTCAGGAAATTTGACGGTTGGTGACACTATGTCTGTGCTGGTGTCACAGAAAGCGGCTGTCGAAGGATGGGAGCGGAGCAGAAAGCCACCTGGCAATGTCTTTCATGTAGGAATCCATCTCCTGTAAATATTTCTACGCTGACGTACTTATTACGGGATATGAAAAACATCCGGGAAGAATTTTGCTCCATGTTACTTGAATTTGGTACAGCGAAATATGAAATTCATAACACATTCCAGTGTAGTTCCATTCCAGTACAGAGTAGGATCTCAACAGAAAATGGAACGACTTGAAATTACGAAACCTCACTCGAAAGGAAAAAGTTCTTCAGATGTTTACCATACAAAAGCATCTAAACCACTAAAAAGAGACAATCCTCGAGCTGAAATATGTAAATAATCTTCAAGACCAATTATCTCGTTAACAAGGATACCACCTCGTAGTGGAAAAATTCGATATGCTATCTTCAACGAATTATGCAGAGTAATAGCTTAAATAATTATGTTAAACACAGACGTAAACATAATTATTCGTGTTCACCAGTAACAGAAAGTGTTTACCAGAACAACTCTGGTTCCGTGGGAAATAAACAAGATCCGCGTCATCCTTCTAGTATCGGTTCACTCGGCGCCGGCGCAAGGATAAACTTATCGCAGCCGTTCGTGTTGACGCGGTTTAACGACAGCGTGCCTTAATCTCTGTGTTACAAACTGTGAGATTTTAATGAGAAAAAATAATAAATTAGGTATTATTTGCAATTCTAAAGAATCAGACCTTCTAAAGAAAAGGAGATGGCAAAAAATCTTAGTTATAAAATATTAATAAACGATACCATGGCATTAATATGCCGACAAGATACAAGAAAGTAGGCTGCGATGGTATGTCCACGTAAAGAGAAAGCCACCAGACTAGGCATTGCAACTGTCCCTTCAGGGTCAGAGATCCAGAGGCAGGCCCAAAACAAATTGGAAGGGTGTAGTGCTGAAAGATATGAACGAGTGCGAAGTTTCCGAATGTGATGTCAGGGACAAAGCGAAGTGGAGAAGAAAAGTAAGGAAGGCTGACCCCACCACCATGTGGGACTAACAGCCAGGAAGAGAGAGAGAGAGAGAGAGAGACCATGGCATTAATGTTTATCACAATTTTTATTTTTATAACATTTTTTTATAAATTAACACACGTTCTCTGAAAATTTATTATGCACATTTACTAACAATTCCGTCCATTACACCCAAAACGAAATATTATTTAATAAAAGAATATATTATTATCAACCAGCGGGTACGGCGGACGTTATCCCGCCCTGATAATTAAAAAAAACCTTGACAAATTATATGCCTAAACTTTCCTCATGAATGACTTTATGTACTGGTGAAAACTGCATGAAAATCCGTTCATTAGTTTATGAGATTATCACGAACAGACAGACGTGGCAGAGGACTTTGTTTTATAATATGTAGTAATTATTTAAGTTTTAATTTAATACACTATTCATATGAACTAATAATCCTTTATTGATAAAAATTAACGGACATTAAATGGCTATTTAGGAGTTAAGTAGTACTAACAAAATAATAATTAAAAGATAAAAGACAGTCAATTAATGCGTATAAAACAGTATAATTCCCGTGAAACGATTAAATGATTTTTACGAGAACAGAGTCGCAAGCATAAACTAATTTAAGGAACAATGTAATAAATATTGATTAGTCACAGAGTTCGTCAATTGCACCCAATAAAAAAGTTAATCTATCAATTAAGACTATATGCAGGGGGTCAACTATCACAACTAGACGTGAGCTCTCGTCCCCCGCCGTAGGTACATTCGCACCCTCTCCTGGTATGGTGCTAAACGTAACGCTTGGAAACAGCTTAATTGTACTATAGCATTTATTTATAAGCATTGCACCACGCTGACAACCGAAAGCGTAAGTTGATCATACAAGGAACTCTAGTTCATGACCACCGCGATACAGTAAGAGTCACTTCGCACACCGAATCCCAATCCGGTTTTAATGTCACTTGTGTCACCATTCGATCATCAGCTACACGTCATTCATATTCGTGGGGTAAGCAGTCTCATAATCGGAAGAAAGCAATATAAGTTCAAACGCTACAAAGGCTTGATTAATAGAGCGGAGAAGGTCAGGATGGAACTGACACGGTATGCAGGAACCGAGGCGATGTTGAGAGAGTACAACGCAACCAGTGTGGGTGTGTATAGAGTTCTCGTTCATTTTGTCAGCATTGCTATGTATCTAGGAAACAGATAACGAATGCGAATGCGGAATCTATATACAATAATCAAGTAGTTTTTTAAATAGCTTCGTTAAAATATAACGTAAGCATATTGTACCTTAATATGTTTGTACAGTTCAATAAAATGCCTATGAATTTAGTAAACCGGCCCTTCTATGACTTGCGTTGCTATAGTAGTATTTGACCAGTAAAGAAGAGTGAACACGTGAACGAAACAATACTTGAATAGTATGTATGCCCCAGCCGTGATACACGATCATTAGCATCAATATAAACTAAACCGATCATTAACCCGAATAACTAAACCACCAAACATACACTATACTACAGTACAGTGTGTACAATCTAGAAATAACGTGCGGTTTAAAATTAACAGGAACTAGTTGGGGGGCAAATGCCGATGTTTTGAGAATCACGGCCTTGTCGTTGATGTATCCCGTAGCTGAATATTGTTCCCAGGTATGGCTGGGTAGCGCCCATGTGCAAAAAGTAGACCGTGAGCTGAATAAATCTATGCGAACCACATCCGGGACGTTAAAATGTACTCCCACAGAATGGCTACCGGTACTTTGTCCACACCATACAATAAAATCCCGACGACCAGCTTACAATATTGCTGCGGAAATAGCTAATGGGGAATCCAGCATATGGAGCGAATAGCGAAAAACCTGGCAAGCGTCAAAGTTGGGTCAAGCAAGATGTGCCATGTTATGTTAACCTGTGCGTTAAATTAAAGAGCTTCGATCTGCCCCGAGGTGACTGGTGCAAACTAAACAGATTGCGTACTGGACACGGACAGTGTGCACAGTTTAAATACCGGTGCGGATGGATTGACTCACCGCGCTGTGACTGCGGAGTGGATATCTAATCCTTAGCATACATCATACAGCAATACCCACTAAGAAATAGAATGGTTCTCCAGATGACCTTATCGTTCTTACCGACGACGCCCTAAGATGGCTGAAAGAATTAAATCTCTAATTATAATAAAATAGAAGGGATTACTCCATTTCAGCCATACGATTAAATAAATAAAGAAGTATAGCGTGTACAGTCAACTTCCATACCCCATTCAGGTGCATTTCTATTAGTATGTCGTTATGTCGTATATCATCAGGTCTCAAGTCGGTAGCCAGTGCACTTGCATATCTCTATGAAGGTCATCTCGCATCCACATCGACATCACCTGCCGAGGGTTCGCGCGCGACGGATCACAACACAATACTTATTCCAATGCTTTGTATAGTATTATAGTTGAAACAATATGATATTTAAATTGTCGAAATCAAACTACGTATAGTACGTGTGACACGTAACTGATCTTTAAAGAGGAAAACAATTTTTCAACCTTGTAACACATACGAAAGTGGTGAAACCTATGCAAGGTTCGATTGCGGGAGTACCACAGTAAAGTAAATTCTTTTTTTTTTTGTTCTAGAAAGATCATTTAGGGCCACTGCTCCTGGTGACAAGTATAGCGCAATCCAGGACCAAAGGAGACCACCGAGAGTTTAGTGTCATGCCTGTTTGGTATTTCATAACATAACACACCTTTTATAAGATCGTAGATACATGCGTAATGTATATACTAATTCGTGTACTCGCAACCGTCTAATTTTTACGTTACTAGTAATTCTTGCCACTCCATGCCGTGTATTAATCATCATGTACCACAATATCCTTACAGTAGTAAGGAGAGATTCTGCGGTACAGCTTCTACATTAATAACTTGCTCCGCCAGTATAGAACCTCTTAAACCAAGGTTAACAGTTTACAATATCTATCGTAATTTCTCCATCGCGGCACCGGTTATTTATTTTCGGCTACAATCGAATCTTCATTGTCATTATAAAGAAAAAAAAGGTAACGTGAACCAAACTGAACGTAATCAAACAGTTTGAATCTTGATTATCTGGTTTTGTTACGTGAAAGGAGAACAGCGTCACCCGCGCCTCTCATTATTTAAAAAATCACCTGACTGATGGGTTCATGACCGACTTATTTTTTATATGTACCTTCGACACTTTGTGACTCACACTCGGTCCAAATTATACTATGCATATCAATATTATGAACAGTGACCAAAGACTCTCGGGGATGAGACTTTATATCGATATAAGATAACGGAAAGTAATACGCAATTACGGTACGTAACAGTAGACATCGACGAGACCTAATGCCTCAGCGCATAGCTAATAGAAGAAATATAGAATCATCTATATATAAACGTGTAGATGCGTGTCTGTGTGCGTTAATACAATCTATCATCTAAAATATCATCTATACGAGGTAGTGGTGACACGTACATCAATTACAACTCAGGTTGGTCGAGAAAATAGTGTCAAAGAGTTCAAGAGATAAAATTTTATGTTGAGCCCAATGAACATTAAAAAACTTTGGACGGACTAGGTTCTCATGCAGGACGAGTTAAAATTCCCTTGAAAATTTTAAAAATATTGTTCTTTAGCTGTTTTAATCACCCATTATTATTTATTTAGTTATTATTAGATATTTAGTTTTAGCTGTTTTGTTGGTTTTCTCTTATAACGAAATAATATTAAAATAGTGAAGGAATGTAAGGTTTTGGCTGAAGAAGTATTAGCGACTCAACATCGTTTATTAGTGTTATATTTCAAAATAAATTTAAAACTGGCCGGATATATTTACAAACCTCCACCCAGAATTAAATGGTGTCTAATGATGAATGATGAATATGCCAAAGAATTTAGGACCAAAGTTGTCAATAAAATGATAGAAATGTAAAAGATGGAAACGAAAACAGTTAATGAATGTTGGAATGAAATGGCAACCTGTATGAGGAATGTGGCAAGAGATGTCTTTGGACGAAAGGAAGACAAAAGATAGATAAAGACACTTGGTGGTGGAATGAAGAGGTACAAAAGGCTTTGTAAGAAAAGAAAATAGCTTTTAAGGAAAGGAAATGTATTGAAGACCGGGATAGCACGGTTAAAGAAAATAAGAGAATAATGTATGCAGAATGTAAGAGAAATGCAAAAAGAGCGGTAGCTATTGCTAGAGCCAAAGTACAAGATGAATTGTACCAATCACTGGAGAGCTCACAAACACAAAGATATTTGTATCATTTAGCAAAAGCCAGAAGGACGAGTACAAGAGAAATGTATACACGCTAAATGTATAAAAGACGATAGAGGAAAAGTTTTGATGAATGATGTGGACAGAAAGAGTCGTTGGAAGAGATATTTTGAAAGACTGATGTATGAAGAAAATGATAGGACTGGGGAGTTAGAGACTGTACCGTTAAATTTAGGTGGTATACAAGAAATAAGTGAGAATGAAGTAAGAAAAGCTGTGAATGGTATGAAAAACGGAAAAGCCGTAGGGCCAGATGGCATACCTATTGAAGTATGGAAGTTTTTAAAAGTAGATGGATGGATGTGGCTGACTTTATTTTTTAATAAGATGTTACAAGAAGAGGCGATCCCAAAGGAATGGTGCAATAGCATAATAGTACCTATCTTCAAGAATAAGGGTGATGTGCAGGACTGTAATAATTATCCCCGGAGTTAGAGACTGTACCGTTAAATTTAGGTGTTATACAAGAAATAAGTGAGAATGAAGTAAGAAAAGCTGTGAATGGCATGAAAAACGGAAAAGCCGTAGGTCCAGATGGCATACCTATTGAAGTATGGAAGTTTTTAAAAGTAGATGGATGGATGTGGCTGACTTTATTTTTTAATAAGATGTTACAAGAAGAGGCGATCCCAAAGGAATGGTGCAATAGCATAATAGTACCTATCTTCAAGAATAAGGGTGATGTGCAGGACTGTAATAATTATCCCCGGAGTTAGAGACTGTACCGTTAAATTTAGGTGTTATACAAGAAATAAGTGAGAATGAAGTAAGAAAAGCTGTGAATGGTATGAAAAACGGAAAAGCCGTAGGTACAGATGGCATACCTATTGAAGTATGGAAGTTTTTAAAAGTAGATGGATGGATGTGGCTGACTTTATTTTTTAATAAGATGAGAATGTTGGTTTGAAAATTAGTAGAACAAAAACTGAACATTTGTTTTGCGACTTCGGTGGTACGTCTAGTTTTTCTCCTATAGCCTTAAATGGTGTATCCTTACCAGCCTGCTCTAATTTTCGGTATCTCAGTTCATTAATACAAAGCGACGGTGGCATTGATAAGGACGCGAGGAATAGAATAAATGCAGGATGGATGAAATAGCCAAATGTGTCTGGGGTAGCTTGTGACCCACGTATGCCTTTGAAACTCAAGGGGAAGATTTATAAAACTATGATAAGACCAGTCATGCTGTATGCATCCGAGTGCTGGGCTACGAAAGAGACTGATGAGAGAAAATTACATGTGGTAGAGATGCGAATGTTAAGGTGGATGTGTGGTGTGACTAGAATGGGTAAAATTAAGAATGAGTATATCAGAGGAAGTTTGAAAATAGCACCAGTGAGCACAAGTTGAGGAGTAATAGGTTAGCATGGTATGGACATGTCATAAGGAGAGATGAAACTATGTAACTAGAAAAGTGGTGAGTATGTTTGTGGACGGATATAAGAGTAGAGGAAGAGCGAAGAAGATATGGATGTATTGCGTGAAAAATGTTATGTGCGTAAAAGGTGTGAATACTGAGATGACATTTGACAGGATAGAGTGGAAAAAGAAAACATGTTGTGCCGACCCTACTTAGGTGGGATAAAGGTAATGATGATGATGAGCTGTTTTAATCATCTGGTACACATATAAAGCAACTCTCAGTATTGTAAATATGTCAGTTAATTATTTTCTTAGGGTTCCGATTTAATTCAATTCAATGAACATTGAAAATAAACATGTTTTAGTTAGTAGTATATCCCAAATCCTCAACATAATCTTGCAATAATTTAATGGAACATATGGGAGATACTAGATACGCTTTAACATAATTCACATTAGACTTGAGTGCGACAGATGTCAGCAACCAGATGATGCTACCACATGGCAACAGTACTGTAAAATATACTTATTTTACCAAGCTAAGATACAAAAGCGTCGACACGTATTTGGTTATATTATGTCTGTTATTTATTGTTATTACTTTGAGAAAGTTTTTTATTGCTTTGTGACTTCACGTGTATAAAAATCGCATTAGAGAAAAAAAAACCTCATAAGGGAATAAGATGGTAAGCCATTTGCAACTCTCTAAAGCTTATAATGTCCGTGTAATAAGTGTATACGTGCAGTACAAAGTATAGTGTGAGAGAAACGGGACGCGTCAATCATTGCGGTCGCAAATACAGTGTACTGCGGAACCGTTCTCTACGGCAAATGTATTGCACGACAACCGGCAATTACACTGTCGTGTCAGGGACGGAATGCGACGCACTGCCAACTCTCCAGCCGGAGGCTGACCCCACCAGACTCGAGATTATCTAAATTGCAATATTTATGCAGAATTTGGAACATAACATTCATCTAAAACCATCAGTTCTGTTCATGAAAGAATGTGAATCACTAAGAATTAGCAACTGCATGAAATTGTATAATATTAATACCAATTTGTATGTCCGGTTAATATTGAACGCCCCTCGGGTCAGACTGCGAGAGATGAAGCCTGAAATTAGCTCGAGATGAACGCAAAAAATAGAAAGCGTAATGCCGACACGGCACGCATTGCGGCAAGATGCAATCAAATCTGCGACCTGACTTGCCGGCACATTAGCGAAGCCTTTCACTGCTGCACTCTCCTATCCTCGATGTCATGATACATTTACTGTTCTATTTACGTTTCCGCTCGCTCCACTTTCAACTTTAACTGGTAAACTACAATTACCAACAATTTCTCCCAAGAATCGATAGATTTATTGAAGGATCTTTCATGTTATCATCATCCGATTCTTGTAAAATTTCTTTGTAGCAATAATTGTATATTTGTTACAATTGTATAATAATAATCAAATGTAACGAAACTTCAACGAAACGTATTAACGAGTTAGCTATGAAACCATTTCTTATTATTATACTTTTTTCTTATATACCATTGTTCTATAATAATATATAGTTTGAGGGTAAACTAATCCATACAGGAGCGGCGTGATATGGACCACGTTTTCACTTATCATCACGTTTTGTAGTTATTAGAACACAAACAATGATTAGCAACAGTGTGTAAATACAAGAGCGTTCTTGTGTTTGTTCACTTGATAAGTAATGCTACCACTGCAATTCAGCATCCATCTAATTCAGTTAAAATAATAAAAACTGCAACTGTGATATCATTTTCGTAAATACCAAACAGTGTTATTACAGAATGGCGTAGTGACAAAAACACAAGAATGTTGTTGTATGACATTTCTCGAGGGACCACTCCTTGTACCTACTTTAGCATACTTTGAAATTTGTTTTCAATCTATTTCTTGGAATAACTTTAATATGAATATTTTGCAGAGAACTTTATTTTTTTCAACCAATAATTTAGTTAACACGTCATATTAATAAGAATACTATACTATACTATTAGCAAAAGTTAGAACAATGATCCAACTAGTAAGAGAATTTGAAGCGTTTGAAGCAGCGCTTTTTTAAAACTATCCTTTTGAATCGCTTACACGACTGTAACATAAAAGATCTAGTTTCGTTACATTTCGCGTTACAACTCCAAGTGTCCGTTGAGGTGGTACCGACAGCGAGACCCATGCCAGTAACTAAACGATCCGTAATCAATTACATAAAAAGATGAACATACGTAAAATAATTCAATATATAAATCGTATATCATTCTTCCGCTAATATTTTTACTGGGCCGATATCATTAGACTATGTTGTTTAATACAAGTGTAATATTAATTTTATCATATTACATTTATTAATAACTTGTACTTTGTTGGTCCGTTGGTTCATCTTGTTTAGTATAATGCTCGTGCACACACTGTTCCAACAATCCATATATTGTTATACTGTAACACTCTTAGCTAAAATTATCCGCAATTCAATCATATATAACAAATATGGGATCAATTGAAGGGAAAGTTACAGTGAACAAAAAATCTGCAAAAGATATAATATTCGATTGAAGGCATACATTGCAGGCTACAGGAATACATAGTTAAGAAAGGAGGCCATACCCGTACCAAAATAAAGTAAATTTTCAAAAAAAGTATTAACCGACTTCAATATTAATCAAAAACCCATAAGGCACTAAAAAGCGGAAAATAAATAGTTTATCAAATTAACCAAATTAAATAAAACATATGAATATATGTGCTACCTAGAGATGTACTGGAAGTCGGTAACATTGTTTTAAGCACGTTTGTTCATTAGTAGTGTTCGTACACACCGTCCATCGACCTGTATCGGAATACTGCAACGAATCCGAGTTTTATATTTATATTTAGTAGTTCCATAAAATCATAAAGCAAATCCTCGGGAGTAACTTAGTCTTTGTTTCATTAAAATCTGTCCACTCCATCAAAATTTTTTTGGAATTTGAATGACGGCTCGAGTTAGGTACAAGAACTAATCTACGTATAGGGTACATATTAATCTATACTAATAAATATAAGATGAAGAGTTTGTTTTTTTTTTGTTTGTTTGGTCGAATGCGCTAATCTCAGGAACTACAGGTCCGATTCGAAAAAATCTTTCGGTTTTAGACAGCTCATTGACCGAGGAAGGAAGAATAATTCAAAATCGGGTATTTTTTTCGTTTTGAGAACTTTCGCTGCGTGTTAGCGATAGTATTATATACGTTGTCATGGTAACGTGGTAAGTTTCTATCGCAAATATTTTCAAAGTTTATTTTGTGTTCCAATTCAAAAAGATTATTCTGCATTAGTTTTATTTCCAATATTTTATTTGTAATCTATTACGTATTATAAAAATAAAGTGTGTGTATGTAAAATTAAAATAACAACTTTGTGGTGAATGGATATGACTACAAATAACTAAAAATATTTTTTTTATATTTCGTCGGTATTTTTATATTTTGTTTGTTTGTTCCGGGTAGTCTCCAAAACGGCTGGACTTAACGGGAGTTACTGGCAGATAGCCGAAATCTATACTAATATTATAAAGAGGTAAAGTTTGTGAGTTTGTGACGTTGTAGGGGGTAATCTCAGGAAGTACTTAACCGATTTAGAAAATTCTTTTACTAATAGAAAGCCAAGTTATTTGTGAATGTCATAGGCTATATATCATCACGCTAATATCAATAGGAGCGGAGCAACAATGAAAAAACATATTAAAATCGAGGTTTTTTTTCCTTTTGAGAGCTTCCGCTGCGTGTTAGCCCAAAATAACTATTCCACGCGTACGACGTCGTGGGCAGAAGCTATTAATTAATTATATTATTATATATTATAAATAACAATTAAAAATATTATTATAATATTATAAAGAGGTAAAGTTTATGAGGATGTAGGGGGTAATATCTGGTGAGTGGGAGAAAAAATGGTCGAACGAAAACGTTTCTTACGAACGCTGCCTTAACGATGAGAGATATATGATTGAGTTGTAGAAAAAAGTTGTAGCTAGATAATGCCTATTACCGCCGAACGAAATGGGCACGGCTCAGCTAGTATTGTATATAGTACAAAGAGAAAAGAAATGCTTTTTTGTTTATAACTCGACTAATTTTTACAATTCTTTCATTTATAAAAAGATACATTATCAGCGAGTAATATGGGCTGTATTTTATAACCAAAATCTACATTAACGCGAGCGAAGCTACGAAACAACTAGTGTTCATATAAAACTGTTCATCTTTATCATAGTCAAGTATCGGCTTACTGGGCTGATACTCTATCTTGCCTTCAGGGATCTCACTGACGAAATAATATATCCTTACCTGAAACAAAAACACATTCTAGAATTAATATAAATAGTTGGTAAATAGTGTAACTAAACACTTTCATTCACTTAGTTGTAGTTGTATATACATTGGCCACTCTACATACATATATGATCCCACGGACTAGACATTGGATACACGGGACACAGGTTGTTATTAAGTACTTGTGTGAAACACATATGTATAATAATATGGCAATATAAGTAACTTAACTAGGGACCTTCTCCATCTCACACTCTGTCTGAGTGTTCTGCGTGGGAGGGACAGCGCCGCATTCTGGCTGCGGGGGTTGGCGGGAATGACTTGTAGCTGCCGAGTGTGGTTTCGGCCATGCTCGGCAGCGAAGAGGTATGGAAGGCGACGGCCTCCTTCTGCGAGATGACGTTCTTATATGATATAGATTGTCATGGCGTTTAGAGCAAGCCGTACTCTCTAAAACTAACCATAAATTATAATCCAGCGGATTAAGATCGGGACTAGACGACGGCCAGTCTTCAGCTCTAATGAAGCCCGAAACATTCGTTTCCAACCAAGACTGCGTAGACCGAGCTTTATGACCCGGCGCCGAGTCTTGCTTATTGAATTTTGGTTATTGAACATGGTGTTGTTAAGGGGCTTCACTACCTTCTCAAGAATGGTATCTTGATACACTTGTGCCGATGTTTTGATACCTATCTCACAAAAGTATGGCTCAGTCACTCCTTCATAGCTAATACACCATCAAAGCATCACTGAAATCGGATAGTGCCCACGTTGCACTCTGTCGACTAATTGGGATTGGGGTTTCCTTAAAGCTTTGAGCATAAATTTTACTAATACCAAGCGTATGGAGAGTTTTAAATATTGCATTTGGTTCCATACCTACTTTGTGTAATGCAAGCACAGCGATTCGGTTCTTTTTATCACCCCACTCTATTTTAATATCGCATAATATTGTACAATGTATTGGCGCCAATATGAGAAAACTCAATGAATAAACCTATAAAAATGACAGATTCCAAATCCAACTGTAATATTTTGTTTATTTTTAATTGTAACAGTATTTATGGCCAGACTCAGTATAAACAGAAATAATGCACTATCGATATAAGTGCCCACCTCTCCTCCTCTCCCTCTCCCTCCCTTTCCCCCAAACACAGGCCAGCAATGCACTTTCGACTCCGCTGCTGTCGTTAGTGTCTATGGACGGTGGTGATCACTTAACATCAGGTGACACACTTGTTCGTTCGCAGTCTATGAAAAAAAAGGTTTTCTACTAGAAGGAGTACAGTACCGCGCTGTTTCTGATATGAACAGTGTTACTAAATGCAGTCTGTGTAATGCTATCCACAACAATGTTGCAGTTATGAGTGATTTAGAAAAAACATTTTTCAATTTAGCAAAATACGTCTTGTAAATAGAAAATAAACGTTTATGCAATCTACAAGTACTGTGAAATTATATTTAAGAGAATATATATATATAATATAGAGTGCTATACAGTGTTAGTTGAGTTAAAATAATGATCACTTCCAAATTAAATCACTTATTACGTGAAACGCGTACAATGTGTGCCGGCCGAGACTACAACGACTCGCCGGTGCGTAAGAATTCACATGAACTTGTATAAAATGTTCCTGAATTTTGTAAGTTGTGACTTTTGAAGACTTGTAATGTTTGATAAATAATACACCAGTAACAACCAAATTATTGTTTCGCGCCGTTTCGTACTTATTCAAAATGTTTGTAGATGTTTTCATATAGAATGTCACATATGTAGTCCTCATGTTTAGGTAGCTACTCGATACCTGAACGCTTGTATAAAGTATATTGGTAGGAGAAGGAAAATGCTCGAATGACATAGAACAATCTGTTTCCCCGTGATAATGTTGTTGCGGAGATATGAGATCATCCAGTGCAGTGGGGAGAAGCTCGAGGCCGCGACATTCGACATGCACACGTCTACACCGCGCCGCGCCGGTTAAACTACTTGACAAGTATTACGTCGCGTTGCGTCGCAGCAGGTAGTCCTCACCTGAGCTGTGCTAGCACATCTATCAACATCCCAATCCCCGACATATGTACAGTCTACGTAAACCTGTTCCTATCTCCATACCGGCATCGTTCACCTAAAGTAACCATTAAAATTATATGGTCTATTTTGATTAAAAAGTATCATCGATATTTTTTATATTTATTTCGAAATCACTTATACCTCCAGTACCTATATAAAATATCATCAGAACGGGTAAAGCCGTTTAAAATCAAACGAATTTTTTTTAAATTGATAAAATCCTAAAAATGACAGCGCGTACAGAACAAAATAGCAATAGATGATGTAAAGTGAATTAATTTACCATTGAACGTTGTCGGTTTAATAATTATTCCTAAACGCACTTTCTCTATCTGTTAGTATAGTGTAGACATCATCTGCAATGCCTTAAACATTATCGCTGTTTATTATTGTCACTCGGGGGCGAGAGGGGAACGGGGCCGGTCTACACCTCAACACAATAATAATTACGTAACACGTGATTGAACTCATCAATACCGTAGTATGAGAGTGATGTCATTAGGTAACGTTACCTATTGTTTAGTAGCGACGCGACACGGCGCTGTAGTCGCGTTACCTCACACAGGATGCTTGTTTATATTGTGACCGCGTTTCAATTACATCACGATATAACTATGTATCAGGTCAACTGACGCCTCGGGTACACTCATGCCTCCGTTAACTAAAACTGACAAAAATGGACTTGCCCTAAGGCCAGGCGCCGCAATTCACCCGGCAGCCTACTCCGAGGTGTTATAATCCACCAGAGACTGGAGTAGGAGAAAAATGATAAAGCAGAGGTCACACGGCAGCATTAAACACAACTACACAGACTGAACAAAAAGCTCGCCCTTCGTATATAAATATATTAGTTAATGAAACAGCACTGAGCTAAAATAATGCAAAGCGCGTTTGCTACTCCGTTTGATACTCCACACATGTGCGAGAGTAGTTGACATTACAACAATTGTTATATTAACTATATGATTCAGGGTTTCTCACCCGAACCCGACTATTATTGCAGCTGATGCTGTGGACTGTGGGCTCGGAACACGTACCGTGTATACTGTATATACATATGTTGGCAACAATTTAGGATGAAGGAGTGCAAACCACGGGAACTTATATGTATGATGTAGCTATGCTATTCGGCGTCATACATATTGGTATTATTCACCTTAGACATTGCATTTTGTGACTGTTATTATAATGAGTTAATTGCTTTTCATACATCGCGAACAATGTTTACAAATCCGACAAAAATATAAATTTTTCATATATATATTTGTCACTCGTTGCTCTGCAAAGTGTTATCAATGTAAATGTTTCTGCAGGTGATTTTATTCTTAACTATGCCAACAGTGTTGATAACCAATTTAATTATTACTTACATAGAATCTAATTAGACATAACAATATTTTCGCTTTAAGAATCTTGTAGAGTCCTGCCAAAGACCGTTAGTTTTCTTAATTGTACAATTTTACCACTGAGACATGTTGAGATACATATAAGTTAAATTTCAGATTTTTTGAAACATCCATTCTGTTTTTATTGAACTGTGTATATAATCTACGTGTAGGTATTCCCACGTCTATGTGTGTGTATAGAGAGAGAGGTAAAGCGCGAGTCGCGAGGTGGCACTGCTGGGGTGATGTCACTGCGAGTGATAGCGCGCGCGCGCGTACGATAACTTACAATAATGTCAAGGCAAGGGCACCGCGACGCGACGCGTCCTCACAACAAACATCTAGCCTAGAACAAGCAGCCGAGTGCCCGCGGCCCGCGTGGCGAATGACCAGCAGACTCTGGATAGTGATGCAGCATGGCATACCATGCGTAAGTGGTGCTGATACACGACGGACACTCATCATATTATTGTATTACATTGTCAAAGGTGTTTGATAAAGGTACATTTATGTTTTATTGTACTTGTTATAATGTTCTGTAGTAAAAATCAGAAGAAAACTACAACGTACTAAAATACTAAGAATTATTTGCGAATTCAAAGCTGTTACATGGTCTGATAATGCAAAACGACTTTGCGTGCATACCAATCACAATAGGCGGGATAAGAAATGAAATGTCAACTTACCACCGACATGTAGTTTATATATAATACGCAACAACACAAGAAAACGATGATGCCTGCATGCCACGAGGTAAGGCATCTTATGACGCATTGGCCTCTAGCTACGAGCTTTGGTAATATTCTGCACCAAGCATTGTTATAGAGGAACAAAAAAAATTAAAAAGTATAGATATCCATAAATTATCACTTTTTAGTGTTATTTAGGGTGCTGGTTAGTCATGTATGGACGTGATATACATATTTATCTATACACATATAGGGTGCGGTGAGAAAACGCCTCGAGAATACTAAATAACAGTAGTACGCAGAAGTGAGCCCGTACCTACGTTTTGCGAATCGACTTTTATAAGTGAATCATCCTAGTCTTCGATCAACAATAACTAGATAAAGGGTCACGTACAAAATCGAAGCTAAAAGGTTTCCGCGTAAATATATACTTATATGTAGCTATTTGTTCACTAAGAAAGGGAGAAAGAAAGTTTTAAAACAGTTTTAAGTTCAACCTGATTACAATAATGACAACTGATGACACCTAGTAATAAAGTCACAAATGTTCAAAATATTATCTAATACTTACGATAAAACGAGCAAAGCAATAAATTACTCCCCTCACAAATGAAAAGACAACATAAACAACATTTAGTATGAATTCAACCTTAACACGCAATGAATAAAGTACTTTTTCCCGTTATTATGCTTGTTTATGCGTGGTTGAAGAGCCTTGGCCAAACATTTGTACCACAGGTATAAAATCGGTAATATTGTTCAAAATTCGATATTATTTGTTAGTTTAAAGCTTAAAATATAACTTATTCAACATGTATTTAGCGAAAGTAAGATACTCCGGCCGTTAAATTGCTTTTTCGGGTATTATTTTTGCATCTTTTAAATACACTGCGGCATGTGAAACGTGCTTACATTGGCTGTGTTTCAAACAAACTAAACAAAATAAAGGCTCACATTTCAAGTGAGCTGTAATTTACCGAGACGTATTTTTCGCGCCGCCCCGATATCTAGTTATTGTTGATCGAAGATCCTTGTAAACCCATGTTTTTTAGATATTATTTACTTACATACATATTATGACTCAACATCATCTGCCTGTAAGAGACCCACTGCAGAGCCATAGGCCTCTTCCCGAAGGAAGGTATGGGCATAATCACCACGTCAGGTTTTGGTTTCCTTATGATGTTTTCCTTCACTGTCATCCGATAATATTACCAATTTGACATTAATACCTACATGTACGCGAATTTCGAAAATATCGTGGATACATACGGGGTTCGATACTTTTGTATTGGTGACATCGGATTGATATTCCACCGGTTAAACAGCTCGACTTAATGACTAAATAATGATATACGGGATAATGCAGAATAAGTGGTGCGGGCAAGGGCAAACGAGTCAGTGTTTTACTGTGTAACTAGGACGAGAGTTCCACGCACCTATGCTCGCTAACACCGATTCAGATTGATACAAATATTTACGCTTTTTTAACGTTTTACACATTCTCTTCCTTCATAATTTAATATATTTAATATAACGACTGAATGAAACTTTTACTGAAGGTAAATTCCAAAAAGTAAACATAGTAACCGCATAATAAATTGGAATTTATTAACAATTCCAGAAAATATCATAATACTTCATTAAATAATACTTAATTAGCGAGCATTTCTATGTCGTATATGACATTCCATTGCAGCTGATATTCTAATTAATTAAGAGCTGTCACAGTTCAAGTTGACCTTTCTGTTGTAATCTCATTGCAGAGAGACGAAGCCAGTGAATTTCTTTGATATCGTGTGTAGTTTCGTTGTTATGTAGAACAATGAACAATGAGGGTCTTTAAACTGTGTGTAGGTACACAAGTTAATGAACTCGATGTATAATGACACGTGTTCAGGGAATAAATGCTCGCGATAGCGGCAACTTAGAGCAGCTGTCGCGGTGGTCGGCTCGATGAGGCAAGTCGCGCGACCTCATTGGTAGCCGGCCGACTAGAGATATTACTCGTTACTATTTATGACCTAATTATTAAATAGAATAAAAATAAGGTATATTACATTTTAAACATATTATCTAAGGTTGTCGACTATACAGTGTGCAAGTATATAAATCATTACACAGTATAAAATGAAGTCGCTTCCGCTGTCTGTTCGCTAAGATCTTTTAAACTATTCAACGGATTTTAATAGAGTTTTTATAATACAATATATTAAATGTCATTACATTGTTGTTCGCTGCGGTGACCGCTTTACACCAGGCGGCCCGCATGCTTGTTTGCTACTCGTGATATAAAAAAAAGTGTGTGTGTACTTACGTACACGCGATACAAATTATACTTCTTTGGCGTAACAAGATAAAAATCTTTTCAAAAATTTTATCTTTCCCCTTATTCTACGTTTGTAGAACAAACGATACTAACAATAGAAAAAAGGTTTTTAATACACTGAAAGTGTTAATACAAAGAAATACAAACAACAAATACAAAGAAAAAAATATTGACTATAGCTAACTTCAGGGTGTCGGTTTTTCGTGACGGTGTGCGCGCGCATCGTAATAACTTCAGGGTGTCGGTTATTCTGGATGGTGTGTGCGCGCATCCTAAAAATTTACTCTGGTCATTTTTCCCTAACGCGACAAAACAAGTATAACTTCAAAACATTAATTACAATAGATAGATTGATTCAAGAGGAAGGTTTGTTTATATAATGCATACATATTATAGTACAGAAAAGTCGAAAAATTTAAAGATTTGGAATGTGATGTCGTAACAAACATATTTTTGTGTCCTTAAATCGAAGACGCGCTCGCTAAGCCTTACGAGATAGATCACATTCATGTACTACGGAATTGTACATTTTAAATAATAAAATATTATGAATCACTCCACACTGACCCATCAGTATCTACATTGCACCCGTGCGGAGCTGGGGCGGGTCGCTAATTTATTATATTTTGTTAATGAGAAACGTGGATTCTTATCTCATCAAGTCGGTGGAATTATGACATCGGTGCATTATACAGAGTAGAGATAAGGTAAATTAATAAAACAAGTGTGTTTCGAGTGTGATCTATATGAGTTTGCCAGCTAATTCCTAACTTAAATACTCTAGGTAACAAGGCTACCAGGCAACATCTGTGTACAAAATATTCCGGGTTCTCATTAGAAGCTCTGAGCTATACAACTGTATAGCAGATCGCGTGTAGACAAGTGTATGCTATTGCTTACTGATTTCGAGTGTGTTTAAAAGTAACATCTTATCCAGATAAGAGCTGACGGTTTTTTAGTGCAGTTCACTGCAGATCGACTGTTACAAATAAAAATAATCGAGCCCAGTTACATATCGCGCGGTCCCGCAGATGGCATGTATCTGTAAGAATAAGATGAGCGTGTAAATACTTACTGGTTTTTTTTTTCTCGAACCATGCTATTGACCTGGCAAGGTCTTCACAGCTTCACCGGACTACGACTTACTGGTATTTACACATTATGTGCAGTGAACGAGCTAATGTAGAGCAGCAAGCGTACGCTCCACAATAACGGTATGCATTGTACGTTATTAAAGAGTTCCATACAATATTAATCAAGCGGTGCGCACACACGAACCGGCAAAGCTATTAACCGCGACGCGACTCTACGGTGCCGCGGTGTAGTCAAACAAGCAAAATACATCATACTCGAGGTTAACGAAGCCTTTCTTCGGCTCATATGGCGGTGATAACATGTCCTATCAACTGACTAATGTTTTTAAATATTAAACGATAACATATTACTATAATTGGTTTGTTTCAAACTACTATCGAGTGTAAGATTTTTTGTATAATACCTAATTGTGTGAGAGTGTGACGAGAATAATAATAGCAAATATAAGAAAATTTCCAGATGTGTCGTGTCGCATTTCTGCAAGCGGTACATGGGACCAGACGTGAAGGCGCTCAGTGGGGTCGGCGGCCGCGCTGCTCGAGGCGCGTGGCGCGGCGCTGCTTCTACATAAATTACTCAACAGAATTACCTTTTGTATTGTGAAGGCATTAGCAGGCCACGTCGCATTGCTTTCATAAAATATTAATCGCCCTAATCGAACATTTCACAAACAAGTTCTAATTTTTATTATACATACGTTCACATGTTCTGTAACATTGCGCCTTCATGGAAATTAAATGCCACTTGACTTTGAGGTTAATATGTGATCAATAAAATTGGTAATTGTTTCAGTTGTTACATAGGTCGTCCCGTAAATGGCTGCAACTCGTATTGGTTGTACTGGTTTTGGTTTCCGGAGCTCGCGAACGCGAAGATGATATTCGTCTTTCTAGTTTTCAATTCACACCGACCTATTTTATAACTAGTACAATTAGGATTTTAATAATAGCTATCATATTTAGTGTTGTAGAAAGTGGGAAGTAAAATAGTAGGAAACGGATCAAATATAGAAGAGCGCAAACAACTGTCGTTAATATGAGAACAAGCTTCACAGCGTGGTACGTTGCGTATAATAATAAAACATATAACACATAGTAAAATTATCTTGCATTATTCGGGTTCTAAATTATTTTAGAAAAAAAAACATTCCATTAAAAGAACCATATCATAGTCTATAGCTCTACTAAAGTCTCGAAGAACATTTAAAAAAATCATCAAAATCCATTAAATAGGCTTTAACTGACATTATTTTTATCATTTTGTAATAACACGTAGTGTAGGTAGATGATGCTAGTTTTATTATATGCTTCACAAACACCCAAATGTACATATAATCAACTGCAACTATTCAATAAACTCATATGCAATAGAGTATTGTACACGGACGTGTATTCTCAAGATAAATCACATGAAGTAAATAAAATCATTATGTACATATTAGGAGAGGACCGAGACGCGACTGACATAACGTAATGTGAATACTGAAGTACAATACAATAAAATCCATTCTTTAGCAAATATTCATGTTATGTTACCTTCAGAAAAACAAATTTGTTTAAAGCTTACGTAGCGCAGTGATAAGGCTACATACACCCTAGTATTTGGAAGTGGAGCCAAGTCGAGGCTTTTTGCTCTCTTTTGAGACTGAATATTCGGTGTTGACCTGACGGCCCTTTACGGGAACCAGCTCAAGCCTGCCAGAGTAGCCAAACCTGGACTTGAGCTCTTACCTTGAACGAACTATCACGAATCGAACCAAACTAACTAAACAACTGAGCTGACCATACGTACCTTCATATGTGTCACACGAACGTGTACATACATATAGGAGTATTTCGAATATGTATACATATACGAATATATATATATGAATATATATACGAGTATTTGCGGAACCTATGTACTGTTTCTGAGTGTATGCACGTATATGGTACAGTATAAAATATATACAGTATAAAGGGTAGGTACGTAGGGTGCAGTATAAACGTGTTATTAACTAGTGATTGCAGTGTCAATGTGTAGCTCTAGCAGCATGATCGAGGGTTTTACTCGAACGGGGAATCGAACCTAGCAGGTCCAGGTGGCTGTGTGCGTCTGTATTAAATAGATGACGCTTCCTTAAAATTTCGTAAAATTAGAACGCATTTTTATAGTTTTATATCGCGGCAAGAGATGATGTGTACAAATAAAGAAATATGCGTATGCGGAGAATACGAATTTTGAATAGTTAGCTTAGTAATTAGATTCGCGATGTTGCGTTACAAGTCAACAGCCCAGGCCGAGGTGTGTCTTGCACCCTTGAGCTGGTTCTGAAATAAAAGTGGCTGAGTACCTTTAACGCTCGCCTTAGTAGTCCGGTGAAGCCATAAATCCCGTCAGACAGCCGCGACAAAATAGCGTAGTCAGTTCGAAAAAAAAAACTTCCGAACTTTCACACGCCTTTCATTTGCGACGATGGCGAACAGTGCCTTTATAGGTAAGTATTGTTAAGTGAGATTCGGAACAAGCGAACCCGACAGCAGAGCGTGTATGTACGTACGCAGTGTATGGGCCCGACGTGGCAGCTCGGCGGTGGTGCGCCACTTCGATGCGTCATCCGGGTCAACAAATACGCCGAATTACGTAACCTCCGCGAGTTGTGTTGTGGTGTCTGTCCGTAGGTTCATACCTACGCGCGTGTCTATGTGTGCGAGGGAAATAATCCATTATGTGCCTTCACTAAACTCGCCGATCTGTGTAAAGAGGTCACTAGTGCTTACGCTATGCTATAGTGATACAACTCTGTGTACACTCTAACGCAACTAGTCCGGTTATAATAAAGATTAACGGAACGTGCAGTATGGTGGAGGTTTATTACTATCCCTTTTTTCTTTTAACTACGTATTGTAAAACTTTATTTACTGCTGCATATACTCATATATTGGTTGTTATTCATTTATATCAATTTACAGATACATATTAACAGTAGTATCTATCACATAAATTTCGCCAGAATATCTTGTGATAAAAAAAAATCGAATAAAGAGAATAAACACACCTTCCAAACGGAAAATAAAAGATTATTTTTAATAAATATACATATAACTTACCATTTCCACTCTCCTTTATCCTATTATGATCTCAATTTTAGTAGTAATAATATATTGTTAATGAGTGTTTGTAATATTGACGATAAAAAATAAATTACGATTCTGAAATACATTAATCTATTAGTTTAGATTTAGAGAGATTGTTCAAACCGCGTAGTGTTTATAATAAAATACTATAGAACGGTATAACGAAATAAATAGATAAAGATATTAAAATACGATAACAATGAAACCCGATTCGTCTAAAAACAACGTTGTAATCAATTATCACAAAAGTTATGAATATAGACTTAGTCTACGAGAGTAGAATAATTACACTAGGGCGTTTACTTTGAATTATCGTGGTACAGTCGCTGTACAGTTGTGTAGATGTTACGCAAGCCCTCACAAATCGGTAATTATTTCTACAGGCGTAGAGGCCCAGCGAGTAGTTGCTTCGTTTCGCTTCGATTCGTTAAATATTTTAAATGATGTAATATTGACACAGATATGATAGTGCGGTGAGACGAATGAACGATCTCAACCGATATAATGGTTGCATCCACATTGCACTCTCACGGTATATTTTGATAATAACTTCCGATTTGAAAAGTTTTAATAAACACGTAATTGACCGGGCGAAATTATTAGTAAAAAAATATAAGGACATTCTCTTGTTTCTGGGTGCCTTGAACCACGCGGCTGATGAGTGCATAATATTCTATAGATATAATAAGAATATAAAATATTTAATTTTACTTCATGTTATTTTAACTTCGTACTGTACTTTAAGTTTAATCTTACTACTTAACTATCATTGGTATATTTTATTTACTGCCCTAAAATAAATAACTTTTATGCTTAATCCGTGGGCGGCTGTGCGGACTGTTCTCTAAGAACTATGTTTTTTAATGTAATAATGCTTACATGCTTCGATCAACAATAACTAGGGTCACGTACAAAATGGAATCTAACTGCTGTCCGCGTAAATATATACTTATGTATCTATTTGTTTGCTAAGAAAGGGAGGAAAGTTTTAAAACAGTTTTAAGTTCACCCTAATTCCAACCATGACACCTAGTAATATAGTCATAAATGTTCAAAATATTATCTAATACTTTTTTTAACATGGGGAAATCCCTACGGATTCTCACCCTAGCCGTGCAGCTGAGGGTGGGGTATGTCCGACTTGCACGGACTAAAACCCCATGGTGCCTTCAATCAACTATAGGCCGAGGAGCAGGAGCTGCCGACCTGGCACTACGTCTACCTCCCAGCAGGTGTCGGCCCCTCGTCAGGGGCCTCGTCGCGGTCGTGGGGTTCAGAATCGTAGACTGGATCAAACAACGATCTGGGACGCTCAAGGTGGTGCATTCCGAGGCCCGTGAAAAAACTGGGCCACTATTCATATGTAGTAAGCAAGCAATTGATAATGAATGTTTCGAGCTGCGAATGTGTCGCCTGACGCGAACGCGGACGGCAGACGGGACGGACATTGCAGGGATATTTATAAAATATTTGCTATGAACGTGAGACGGTACGGATTATTTTGCTATAAAACATTACTTCGTATTACACTTTTGTAGTGCCTTACAATAAAATCTTTTCAAACAATTGCTACATTATAGTAGTATTTCATAATTATGCAAATATAGTGCGAGTCAAGTATTACTAAGCAAGCGCGTGCCTTTTATAATAAAAGCGATACAAGACTCAAGGACAAAGATTTATATATTTTATTTAATATACATTGCCATTCATTATTATTATTGAGTTTAATGTTGTAATTTAACGCCGAAAAAGTCATAGGTGATTGCTAGTTTTTTTTTTCAGAATATTTGTAACTTATTCCCTGTAGTGAGTAGTGTGCGCGAATACCGAGGAGCAGAGTGGGGGAGGGTGCTGGTATGGCGAGTAGCAAGACGTCCCACCGTATTACTATTTCCATAACAGCAGCACGGTCGAGGTATTCGTGTAGAAACAGCGCTGGAATCCGTTTGTTATAGTACGAGAACGGTCAAGCTATTCTGGAGAACGTCACGTTCTAAAATAGTGTAAGCACCGCACCGCGCCGCCACTGCACCGCCGCGCCGCGACCCCTCCGACGCACTCACACCGACGATAATACAATACGAGTTCCAGTAACTTACAAAGTGCTATTTTCTAATCTATATTTATTTATATTTACTGTAATAAAATTGTAATAAGGCCTAATCTGTACTTCTTCTTCTTACCCTTATCCCACATAAGTAGGGTCGGTACAACATGTTTGTCATGTTGTGGTATATGATTTGGCTTAATTTTTACGATCGGCCGCCTGCCTGACATCAACCCTTCTTGGGAATATTTTGTTGTACCACTGTATTTATGACTAGCCGACCCGTGCCCACTTCGTTGGGCGGTAATACGTGAGCGTGGAATGGTTATTTTGCGCTAAAACGCAGTGGAAGCTCTGAAAAGGAAAAAAATACCTCGATTTTGCAACATTCTTCATTGCTGCTCCGCTCCTATGTGTCTTAGCGTGATGATATATAGCCTATAACCTTCCCTGATAAATGAGCTACTACTAACATTATACAAAGAAATCATGTCGAAATTGATCTCATATGCTGAGCTCGAGTTACACAGTGAGTGGCAGGCGCTATTATAATAATTTAAGCTTTGCTAATCACAATTGTAGTTGCTAGTATGGATAATAAAATGGAAGAACGGATCCGTACAATATGCGTAGACTGCTGTCAATAACGATGTCAACGATGCAGATAAGATATCTGTAGACCAAGAGTAGTATCGCGAGCTCACAAGCTCCAACAACATAATAACGTTCAACTAATTTGATTGTGGGATATCATAACTCAGATACAGAGTTATATTGCGGTTTAAAACCTTATATAATATATGAATGCCTACACGTCTCTAGGTATATATTCGTAAAAAAAAAACAAAATTGTAACAAGTTGGACAAAATCAGTATTCTGCATGTAATCCATTACGAATATTATGTTATTAGAATGTGATTGATTACACGAGGATTTAGTATAAATACTTTAAACATGAACAACAACCAACATTACCCTTATCAAAAGTAAAACGTTTACAAGTTCAACACAATAACTACAGTATGTTAAAACTGCAAAGTAAATGTAATAGTTAACTGCAAATCGAATGACAAATAACAACTCTACATAGGTAAGATAATGACAGTATGACAACGCAACTCATAACATAAACAATATCATAGTGAGTAAACCATTGAATGAGTTGAGCAGACGCGGACGTTTCAAAGGAAAACATGTGTCGCGTCGCGTTGAGTGACAAGTGCCAGGTACGACGATACGAACACCGAGCCGAGCCGAGCCGAGCATGAGAGTACTACGCTCAAATCGATCGCGCAAACCAAATGCTCTCTATCTATTTTGAGACATCCACAGAGTAAACAACCGATAAGATCGTCCAAGATAAAACAATACCAGGGAACATTTAATGTTAAAATAAACAAGATTGTTATATCGAATTTAGTTAGTGTTGATTTTAATCAGATTACCTACACTAAATCTATGTATACTGTGTATTAGAACTGGCGGTACAGTTTTCAGAGTTTATTGTAAAAGGAGAAAATAGAAAATAATATGTAGATGATAAGAATTTGGTGTGCAAGTGGGATCGCTGAGGCAGATTAAACAAAACAAATAAATCCAAGAAAGCTTTCTGGAAAGCTCCTTCTTGTTTGTATTCGATTCGAGCAGTTGATTTTAAAGTTTATGCTTATACATTGGTAAAGCACACTGCGCTATAAACGACAGTGCACAAAGTGCAGTTATTTTAATATGTTGTCGTTAATATCTCCATACGCTAGATCCCATTATATGAAAGCGATTCGATCATGTTTGTATTAACTGCGCGAAGAATATTATGAGATATAATAATTAATATCCTTATTTTGTCTCTAATCGTTCAACAGACCGTAGTAATGACATATAATTATTCGAATACAAAATATAATAATTATATTTTTATCATCAAAATTCCAATTCATTATTTTATGATTAAATCGTATGAGAAGCAATTCGCTGATAACAACAAGGTTAACTTTCATTTAATACAATGAACAAATGTAAAATCTTACAGATATAACTCTGCTCAGCTGATAGTAATATCTTTCCGACTTTCCAGTGAATATAGATCTAACCTAAAAGTTAAAATACTCTACATGTTTGAATCACGTATCATTTTGCATTTGCCAGTGGAATTGTTGTTGCAAAGCGTAGGCACAAATCTCTCTTACTGATGACGTCAATACGTGCGAATAGTAAAGATACACACTTCGAACTGTGTAAGCAACACAGACGGCACTGAATCCAGTTTGATTTGTTTCCAGAGCAGACGAATACCCGGCGCCGGATGAGAACCTCACAATTCATTAATGAACTAATTTAAGTACGTCTGTGTATGTATACCTGAACACCGACACTAAATAAATTATCCACAGTGCTGTGTGTGTGCTACACAGGCACGTTTCACTAGTTATGCGTGATGTGCTCATCTCATTACTTTAAGATCTTATAACATTATAGATATTCGATAGAATATAATGAATGAGATTAATTAGGTTTGTTAGTGAATCTAGGTCTAGGTTTGGTTATAGGTGGAGAGTACTGAGCGCGGTAAGTGAACATTAGCGAGAGGAGGGGGGCAAGGTGG
>MU158762.1:174719-256441 GCA_015888305.1 Antheraea pernyi
CAGCAGGAAACCTGTCCGCCTTAAATATAACATAATCGTATACAACTAGTTATGAATAACTAATTTAATACAATATCAATGATTGGTCGAACTGATATATGTATATATATTAACAAGAAACATACAAATTACAGATCGCGTTGGGTTCGCATGTGTCACGGTTCTATCCGATTCTTTGAATGTGATGTCGCAGTAAGCAAGTTTTCGACTCCCTGATGTATCTACGCCAATGCAAATCAGTCCTAGCAGTTAATTCCCAACCCTAGAATAAACAATGATACTGTTCCATTGAAGGCCGTTTTGAAACAATACACAATTAGCTTGTTCGCTTGGATTACCTTCGATTTTGAAATGTTATTGATCCGAGTCCCGTGTTCCGAGACGTGCTTAAAATATGTTGAAACTATTTATGCAGTAATATAATTATTATTTACGATAATATAGCGTTCAACTCGACACTCTCGTCTTGTGAAATGTATATTTTTATTTTCTTTGTTCTTATCCTTATTAAGGAGTGCCATCCGGCACGTGATAATATTACTAGCGGTAAGGTTTGTAGTTGATTATGTCCTATATTTCGGTGAAAATTGCATATATTTTGTTCGATCAGTTGTGTAAATAGTGTAATTAATAAACTTTTTATTTAAATAATGACGTTTTGTGTGCAGTTACAGTTCTAACACTAGACTCCAAGTAATTTACAACAATAAATCGATTGTGAAAGGGATAGCGAAAATGAATCGACAAGTGAGATCACATTGTCCGAGTATATCAAATGGCCGCGGCCGGTTACTGCAATCAGAAACAATAGCGACAAGGTTGATTTCTGTCAGTTCACTTATATATACTCGTATTTATATATACATGAGTCAGTGTAGTCCACCGCCGATGGCAATTACTGTTATTCTGCGTTAATATGAGACCAAGGTCAAATTACATCATGCTTTATACAACGTAACTCGAGATACAACTTTCAGCGACCGAAATGTGTGTTTTGCGCTTGCTGCAGATCATTGTGAAACAGATGAACGCGAAATCTGTCGTCAGGATTCCTTTGAAACGATTCGTGCGATATTTTACGGCAGCCGCACTCAACGTAAACACATTTGACCACGTAATCAAAATGTGAAAATGAAATTTGTTTGTGGCCAAATGGTAAGCTGCAAAGGATTTCTTGTTGTGGTGGTCTAACGATTTGTCCGGTGGAATATCAATCTGATGTCCGCAGATTGGAACCCCGGCATGTACCAACGAATGTTTCGGTATTCGCGTACATTTCCTAATTTAAATTGATAACACCATCGGCTGACGGTGAAGGAAAAAATCGTGAGGAAACCTGAACCTGAGAAATGTTTTTATAGTAATGTTGTATGTGGGAAAACATAGAACTGTAGATTTCTTAGAGTTTCAAATCGCCAATACGTTGTTGGCTAACGTGAGTGTTATGCCCATGTCTTCTTTTGGGAAGAGGCCTATGGCCCTGCAGTGGATCTCTTACATGCTGATTATGATGATGAAACGATTTCTTAGGCGATATATTTCCCAAATTCTGTTTGAGTTCTCGATGATGTTTCTCCGTCAGAACATTGCACTTGTTTGAAACGAGCGTAACACACTGATCAGGCCACAGTAATAAATTAACGGCGTGACACAGAGGTTAGTCGGTCACAACGTTTTTATCGCGTACACGATTACAGGTCTATAGAGCTAGTTGCGACAATGTCACGTACCGTACAACCTGACTAATCTACATTGTAATATTTCTTTTGTTATGGATGTACGTGTGTAATGTATAACAATATAACTGTTACTAAAGTTATGAGTATGAGTATATATGAGTATAAGTTAGAATGAAAAAGGGTAATTGGAACGTAAGAGTAAAATAATACATACAGTCGAGCATAGCAACCTCCTTCACAACCTTTTTTGAAGTTCTTTATGACAGATGTCAAAATGTCTTTTTTATTTACATGTGTGTATATGTTGTGTAAAATTGAAGCAGTAGTGTGAGTAATGCATATTTTAACCAATTTAATGTACTTCTAATGCATTTTATATAAAATAAATAGCTTTCTGCACTTCTCCTCCATATAAACTTTAACTATGTCAAGTTTCACGTTCATCCGTTCGCGCATTTTTCTCAAAAAGGGATACAAAGTTTGGGCTTCACGTATTAATATATATGATGATGATATAGATCAAATTTCTGAAATAAAGCTGGAAGTCAAAAAATGTACATAAATCTGAAAAACACGTCCTCAAGTGTAATTTAGACTTTAGAAATAAATTATAAACAGAATCTTAAAGGCCGTAAACTACGTGCTTATTTTATTCTTAACTAATTCAGTGTTACTTCTCAAATATCTTAAAAAAGCGCGTTCCTTACATCCTTTCTCATGGAAACATCAACCACACTCAATGTTTCACTTTACTTTTAGCACTTATTTATATAACAATGTCATTTTTAATCCATGGTTACTTTTTGTATTGCTAATAATATTGTTTTTAACAATATTTATATGAAAAATATCTGTAGATACCCGAACGGTCCTATTATAATGTATTCAAATGAATTTAAGAATAGATATTTGATAAGTTATTGTGTACTTAGGATTCCTTAATGTAACACTATTCTTTTTATTTTCTTTCTACATGTTACGAAGTTTTTTTTAAAATATTTTAGGAGGCAAACGAACGGTTGGGTCACCTGATGTAAGTGATCACCACCGTCCATATACACTTGCAACACCAGGGCAGTCGCAAGTGCGTTGCCAGCCTATGTAGGGGGGGAAGGGAAAATGGAGGGGAGGGGAGGTGGGTTTCCGGCGCTCTCACTGACCGAACGAAACGCAACAATGCAAGCACTGTTACTTCACGTCGGTTTTCTTTGAAAGGATGGTACTACCCCGAGCCGAGTCGTCGAGCCGAGAGCCGACCCATTCATGCTGAAACCAGTAATAGCTTCAGCGTGGCTCTACCACCTACAGAATATAAGGTTATACGACAAGACATATTTTTAACGCTTGATTCATAACCGAAAAATGTGTGAGCCGTCATGGGACGCTTGGCAGATGTGAAGCATTACAATATATTCATTTTTTTTTATTGAAACATTTCGGTGGGAAATGAAAAAGTTATTCAGATAATTAATAATTACATTTTTATATAGTTCCATTTTTAACATTTTATACTAGTAATAATGGAACAAAAGTCTGGGTAGAATCATTAAAAAAATAAATTTCACATCCGGAGACCATAACGCGATGTAATCGTATATTTTTTTCAGTTACTATATTACAATACTTTAATCAAAATAATTACAAACAATCATAAAAATGGGTCAAAAATGAGCACGGCATTCTAAATGTATAAAACGCATGTTAAATAAATTGAAAAGAAGGTGGGAAGGGTACTAGTCGAACGCGCCCAACAACCTACGCATTGTGGAGCAACCTGGTACCAAGAAAACTGGTACTAAAATAAACTCACATCGCGTTTAAAACTCAGAAAGACAAACTGCTAACAAAGTACGACTGTAATAATTTTTTTTCAAACTGTCTAACGATATTGGCCTTACGAGTAATTCACAGCTTCACCGGACTAATACAGTATCGTGGCAATGACGTAATATTACTATCGGGACGGTGGATTTTCAACAAATAAGTGTTACAACGATTGACAGTTCCGAACGTCATAACATTTGTTATATGTATAATATTGTAAACAGGTGATTTAGTATAGTCCTTCTCCTCCTTTATTTTGACAACCAATCCTCGTCTCGTCCAACTACTATCAACTACGTAATTGTTTCATATTATATACCTTCCTTGTGGTATTTCATTATTGTAACAAAAAAGAGACTCCAAAAACTTCTAATGGATTCTTTGTGATATCTCAGAATTCACATTCCATGGCATTACCTCAATCCAGTATTATTTTTGTATTACTCAAATAACGCAAATTTATGAATTAATAATAAAACAAAGCTAAGATAAAAATAAACTAATATTCCCGTCAACAATTCAATAGATATTTAGATTCAAAGTTCAAAGAATTCAATATTTTTGCCACGATTATGAGTATTTTGAACACATCTTTTTATCAATTAAATTCACACTTCTGCGTATATCGATTCTAATCAAGTGATTTAAAAAAACGAAATCGTTCAAGCAAATACACTTGTCCAAAATCTGACTCATTTAATTATTGACATATCGTTGCTCCAGTTATTGATAGCACAACGAGCATGTGCTACATTTGACATGTATTGTATGAACTAAATACAATATATCAGATACTCAAAAAATATTTGCTATTTAAATGATTTTTAAATGACTAATATAATATTCTTCTGCACCAATTCGGTTATTATAGGTTTCAATCGTAAACGCAAATAATCTTATAAAACCTAAAACCCGATTGCAGTGACATCTAGTACTTCCAATTGTGAATCCAAACTATCCAGGGACTCACTAAAACATATATCCAGTTGGTATGTGAGAAATCTTTTAAAATAAACCTAGAACCTGTTCGCAACATTACCTAAAGTGTCGAATGAAGATCAAAACTAACTTACATATATTGCCGATAAATGTCTTCCCAGTATCCCTTGTAACTTCATCACTTAACATACTGTAAAAATTAAACTTTATCTACATTAAATTTCCATTTTGTTTTAGTTGTTTGTTTTATAAGAATATGTAAAGTATACGTGAAATCTGCAGTCAATCTTAATTTTGTGAAATTTATTTTACTTTTGATATACTCGTATAAACCACCTTTTTCACTGAGATACTGAACTTGGGATAATATAATATATATTACTTTTCTAACATTTTTTTTAAATTTAGTAAAGTAGTAAAAAGTAAGTACTAAAAAAGTAGTAAACTTTATATAGTTATCACTGTGTCAAGTTTCGTCAAAATTGGTTCAGTACTTTTAGAGTGATGCGTTTTCACAGGGACGGACAGACAGACAAACAAACAAACAAAAATTTTAAAAGGGTTATTTTTGGAGTCTATTTCAATAACAAAGTCTACTCCGATTATAATTTTCAAAAAATATTTAATGTACAGATTTGGCCTTGTTACAGTTTTATTATAGTATAGATAACTACTATTTTTTTAATATTTTTAAAGAAACATATATCTTTAACGATCTTTGAATATTAAACTAATTAAATAAAATTGAATTGTCTTTATTAACGCGATTATAACAGTGTTTTACTAAATGGATATGACAGTATATACGATACTCATAACAAAATGCTTATTTCTAAAGTTTTTTTCTTCACACGTTTGTTGGCTAACCTCCGAAATGTTTGGTTGGACCTATATTGACGGCACTTTCACTAGTAGATAGCTGATGATATAAGAAGTAACTTGGGTTACATATATTTTAGAATTATAAATTAGGGTTCCGCGCAAAAATTATAAACTAAATAAGCAGTGCGCAGTACTCAACGCACCACACGCGCACGTTTATACTAAACCGAAACTATTTGAGAGATTCCACGCGGACGAAGTCGCGGGTAACAGACACTTTTTAATATTAGTACTTTTAATTATTTGCGGTCGCAGAAAAGTTTTTATGTTCAAACAAGACATAGACAAGATAACCATACTTCCTATTAGTTAAAAAAAAACGCATGAATTTTATGACCTATATTGGCACTCATTATTTTCCAATGAATAATTGCAAAATCCAGTACAAATACAAAATATAAAAAAAAATTAAAACTAAACTACAAATTTACAATTTATTTCTATTTTAAACAAAAGTTTAAAATTTAAGTTTTAAAAGCTAGCTATTCTTACCGGAAAGTCAAAATACTTGAAGTGAATCTATTGTTTCCATATACTTGAACAATGAGCCTATTAGATTTTTAGAGATATATTCTTAATTTTATTTACATTCTACAATAAAGTAAATTTTCAAAAAAAAGTATTAACCGACTTCAATATCAATCAAAAACCCATAAGGCACTAAAAAGCGGAAAACAAATAGTTTATCAAAAATAAAACATATGAATATGTGTGCTACCTAGAGATGTACTGGAAGTCGGTACCAACCAAAATTTTTGTATTACAGAGACGCGAGAGTGGACTTAAACTTTGTACCTGTAGATGATATGATTTTCGGTTTGGTTGGCACCGACTTCCAATACATCTCTAGGTAGCACACATATTCATATGTTTTATTTTTGATAAACTATTTATTTTCCGCTTTTTAGTGCCTTATGGGTTTTTGATTGATATTGAAGTCGGTTAATACTTTTTTTTGAAAATTTACTTTATTTTTCCATTTTTAGTGTACATAAATATATTTTACTAGCAGTGCCCGCGAACTCCGTTCCACCTTAAGTATATTAAAATATGCGCATTTTTGCGGTATGGTATCTATCGGTATGGTATGCGATATGGTTTCAATTGGTTGTACAATAAGTAACGTTTGGTACGAACGCAACCTTTTCAGTAATCCGCGATAGTTTCTACCACCAACTCGGCTACCATCGCTTCACACATTATACACCTTAAGTAATGTAATTACAATGCTTGCGTCATGTTGCAACACAGCAACGAACATAAGCACAATAGGCTCCTAAGAATTGAAGAGTTTTTTTATAATATTGGTGGCAAACGAACATACGGGTCACCTGATGGTAAGTGATCACGGCTGCCCATGGACAATTGCGACACGAGAGGAAACACAGATGCGTTGCCGGCCCTTAAGAAAGGAGTAGGCTCGTTTCTTGAAAGTTTTCTTACTTTGCCACGGATCCCATGATCAGAACCTAACCAAACTCTCATCAAACTACCCTTGAAGTACATCCTTTTCAATAAAAAATGAATCATCGAAACCGGTTAGCGTAATATTGAGTTATTCGTCTATTTGTCGTGTACATAATTAATGCAAATTTGAAACTTATACGGTTTTGCACTGGATGCCGTTGTCGGAACTGTACCAAATTAAAATGGGACCACACTGGAAGTACCAGCTTTCAAATAAAAAAAGAATAATCAAAATCGGTTCACCCAGTCCAAAGTTATGAGGTAACAAACATAATAAAAAATAAAAAAAAATACAGACGAATTGATAACCTCCTCCTTTTTTTGAAGTCGGTTAAAAAACGAATAGTCAGTCAGTTACACAAGATAATTTCGATTATTATTAACATCAAAGATAATTAAATAAATGCCAAAATAAACAAAGTGTCAACAGTTTCAGCTTTAACCTTATTATAATGGAGTATAATTTGAGACAGAATACTCTTACTATTTAAACATTTAATAAATTGATAAAAAGAAAAAACGTAAGAATGACAGCAACAAAATAAAAGACAAACGAGAAGAATAAATGATGAATATAATGAATTAATAAGCAACCTTGTGCGTTTTAGTATAATTAAACAGTTCGGGGTCTCAGCGCGCGCGCGCATCTCTACTATAATTATCTAGACATAGAAAAAACCATATATTATCCGTGTTACGAGGCGCGCCACTTGAGAACTATTGAACGATTTAAATACAGTTCACAGAATAATAATTAATTCAGAAACGAAAAATAGTTTCCGTGAAATATCAAAAATAATTTCACATAAATAAAGTCGCATGCAACAGCGATAATTAAATATTATTACGCATGGATGTGATAATCATTATCTCTAATATGATTAACCTTCGAGTACACGGTGTTACTGATACGAGAGCACCGTGACTCAATCCATAATTACCATTAGGTGAGTTCGCGAAAATAAATTACATTTTAATTCTAGACAATTACAACGAGAAAAAAGAAAATGAACAAATAATGACGCGTCCCAGAAATAAGTACAATGGCTGTGATTAAAATGTTCCGAGTGAAAGTGCCTGTAAAAAATCGAGTAAGGAAATTGAAAACTGCAGTTATTATAAAGAGAGGAGGCGAGTCCGCGACCGACTCACCAAGAGAGCCAGTTTCGCTTAAACTTCCAAATAAGTATCGGAAAGACGAAGGATCGCAACTATTTTAATGTAATTTCCTTAGTAACTATACCCGCAGCTCTGCTCGCACGAACAACTACATTATTGTGTAGGGTCTTAAAAATATCCTATTGAATTCCGTTATTTTGCATGTCGAGTTTAATAATTTTAGCTTACTTTATCAGGCAAAAAACATAAACTATTATTGCAATATAAAAGACATACTTATGGTAGTGTCATTATATTTTACTATTTTATATTTTAATTTAAGATATTACAGCAGTACGTACTTGTAGTCGTTTCATGTCGACTATGTTCCCTTTTAACTTGGTAACTTGTTCCGTATATTATCGAATGTATTACTATTACTCTAAAAAACGAATCATGTTAATCAACTCAGGTTTTAGAGTTATAAACACACTAACGGGCAGACAGACGTAGAGACGTTAGCTTTTATAATATTTAAGATTTCTGGATTTAAATTTCAACTTGTTTGAACGCAAACGAAATATCGTAAATGATTGATTGCCGCCTACTTATACATATGTCAAATGATCGTGTTCCGAGAATCGATTCTATGTAATGCGAAAATGTACACATTTGTATTGATTGATCCAAAGAGGAACCGTACAATAACATACAGTTAGAAGGCGCAGTTGTGAAGCAAAATGTATCGGACGCGGGCGAACTCATAACAAGCATTAAATCGAAACGCGAAAACCAATCGCACGGTTGAAAGGAATCAATTTGTTAAAGTATCGCCTGAGAGTTGCGCTACGATGCCGCTGTACCGGACTACACCTCCGTTATAGATACACGTAGCCGAATGACTCTCACACTGAAACTAATTAATTCACACGGTGACATAATATTTCGTGACAATTCCAAAATAAAATATTTAATGAATAAGATTCTGAGAAAAAGTCGCGTCAAGCTCTGCCAAAATGTCATCACCGCGACAACAAACAGCACAACGGAATGGCAATATTTCTAAGAATATAAAGGTAAACGACACGTGGCTAAACAAGCGGACGCAAATAATTTAACTATACATACAGAATTATTTCGTATAACATTCAATGATAAGTGCATTAACTTAAAACTGAGCTTAACACTTTAATGGAATTTATAAAAACACCTCTAAAAGAAAAACAACTCATGCAAAATCGTTTGTTTGTCGAGAACCGGTTTCGCCGATTAGTCACACGAATTTATTTAAATCTGTACAATAAATAGCAAATGTAGCTGATGATTTAAATCGTTTATAAATACTCGATGATACATTTCGTGGTAAAGACAAAGCCACAGCAGATTGTGGTGACGATAAGCGCGCATTACTGGGTATTATAAACACTACAATCAGTAAGAAATATTTGATAAACGGAACATTTGTCCAAGGTCGCCCGCTGTAATGTAATGATGTAACCGCGACTAAACTGGACTCTCAGCACAGTCTCGCGTCGCCGAGTCTCGCCATTTATTCACCATTACCATTTTATCGCCTAAGTTTAACCTTTGGAGCGAGATGACATCATGATACCAAAGCTCAATGACAAATTCGAATACATAATAACAATCTGACCTTTCTTCGCGTGTTTCTCTTGTTCCTTTTCCTTTTCCCGTGCTTTCTTTTCTCTCTTTTCTCGTTCCTGCTTCTCTTTCTCCAGCCTCTTCATCTCCTTCTTCATTTCCTTCTCGTTCTTCTTAGACTTAGTGTCATCAATTTTCTCGGACAATATGAAAGTCCCCGTCTGGACTTTCGTGTCCGACTCCTCCTTCGGCCTCATCGCTCACTTATCACTAGAAATTCACTAGGGGATAATGGAAATTCGGATATAGAATCCCTATTAATCGTACTCGTGAGAAAGTTATCTGCAGTTAACAATGTGCTGGTTAAAGGAGACAAAACGCGCGGACGTGTAGAGCCTGCGCGGCGTTCGCTATCACTGAACCGATATTATCACTTGCACTCTTGAATAATTCGAAACGTACAGAGCGCGATGATATCGAGAGATCGATGTAGCCGCCAATCTGTGCGCGACAGCGGACTGCGTGCCACAGAATGCGGCCGCAGCGGAGTCTCGTGAGGTACTGGGCGCCCTCCGCTCGCCCTCCGGCCGGCCACCGCCCCTCTCCTGCGCCGGCGACGCTATACTCGTGTTCTATAAATAAAGTCTCACTTCCTATAGAACAAGGAACCAGAAGACGATTTATGGCCAATGAACCCGTGAAAGCATTTCGCGACCGATGACTAACCGATGTTTTCTGTCAAATGAACCGAACTGTTTCAGTGTTTACACGCACTATGACGACGAGCCTCGCTGCGCCTCACCGCACCGCACCGCACCGCGACGCGTCGCACCGGTTCTCAATAGTCTCGTCTCGTCTTCAAGGCTGTTCTTACTTTTCGAAGGCCACATTTGGTAGAGAACAATATGGCTTTAAAACACACAATTAGAAAATTACAAGACATTAACGTTATCACTTTAAGTGGATATCGAGGAATGATTAATATAATTTGATTTTGAGAGATCGAAGTTAGAAAAAAGCCTTCGTATACAATTGTACATCTCATTACGTTATAAAGACAGAGGG
This sequence comes from Antheraea pernyi, assembly GCA_015888305.1. Classification (NCBI taxonomy): domain Eukaryota; kingdom Metazoa; phylum Arthropoda; class Insecta; order Lepidoptera; family Saturniidae; genus Antheraea; species Antheraea pernyi. The sequence continues at coordinate 185,276 of MU158762.1, forward strand.
GATTAAAAACTATAAAATGAGATGATGCAAGTCCGCGACATAACGCATATAACAACGTTTAAAATGTTGAAGCCCATGAGCACCGTGTTGAGAATCCGTCGCCATACATGACATCGACTCAATGGGAATTAATAACCGCTTTCGAAAGTACAACGAAGTATTGAGCAAGAATTATAATTAATTTGCAAGATTGCGATAATGAATCACACTGTCGCACGATAAATCGTTCCGGTTGTCAATGTCACATATTATTACAAATTAAACGTAAATATAACACAACGAGACGCGATAATATTGATGTTAATTTCCGGCAGTGATCTAGGTAGGTAGTCCAGCGAGTGCGACCGCGACCGCGACGACTCCATTAAAAATGCAACAACTCAGCGGCAGCAAGCCACAGCCTCTGTAATTACTATAACATTTAATGATATTTCTAGTTGTCTCACTTAAAATATGCTTCAATGACAAGATTTCTTTATTTAATGAAAAGATCATTATTATGATGAGTTTCCTTATTATTACTATTATTATTCATACGTCATAGACGAACGGGTGCCAGGAGGGGATGTTATAATCGTTTCCTTCCTCAATATTTAACTGAACCATGTTCCATTGCACTGGTTCAGCAAGGAGATTGTACCAGGCCATCTTTATATGGCGCAGGAAGCACCAGCCTATTCGGGTTATGCGGTACATGCTCGCGCAATCTGTTATCGCTTCGTCATTGCGGTAGATGGTATATATCGTAGGGTTTTAATGAGTAGGAATCTTACATAACAGTTCTACTCGACCGAGCAAGCGGGTAGCCAGCATAGGTTTCGCTATGTTAAAAGAACAGTAAAAGATTCGACTCGCAAAAACATTCAGTTTGTGTTTGGCCAAGAATTCTGAAATTCAGTGTTGTTATCGTGAAAAAGGTGTCAACTTCCCGTTACCTAATAGTGTGGCTCAACAATGGCGATGCAGAACTTCTTCGTAACAATCACATCACTGAACGCAACGGTACGTATGGATTTGGTATTAACGTCTCAACTTCTTGGATCTCGGTGATGTTGTTTGCTTCCATTACAATAACTGGGCTTGGTTTCTGGATCGTGCCCATAAACCTTACCATCATCAGTTAGCACCATATTAAAAAGGGTAGAGTCATTGTTCAAAGTCTTAAATCCTACCCAATCTCCAAACTACATAAATTGCTTCTACTCATTTATTCGCAACTTCGCCATTAATACTATTGAAAACATTTTTCATATTTACAATAAAAGGCCGATAACAGCTTCTATTTGCTACGTGTATTCACTCGTCCACAGTTTACTAACAATTGTAAAAAAATCAGATTACTAGATACACTTACAAACGTTGTTCGTATGCATGCCCTAGTAATAGTAACTTTTGGTTTTAACAAAAAAAAACAACGAATACTCTTGATAAAACATCGTAGATGTATTTCTATGAATAGATATTTATTATACGGTTAATATTATTCATAATTAAAATTTTCTTAAATATACCTAATGTGAAAGATCATATTCGTGACATCTCTTAGTTAGACATAACTTAGTTTAGTTTATATTCGGACTTCATTCCTTATGGAACATTATATCTTTTATGACACTTTTTAAACTCAAAAACACAACCTTTATTCTATAATTGGATCAAAGAACTTATCCAAAGAAAACATTACCGTAAAACTAAATTATACTAAAGAGTTACTATTTACATGTCTTTGAAATATTAGGTCTTATACCTATGAAATTGCCGTTTTGTATGAAAAAATTTAAACGAATTTTTTAAATATATTTTTTATTTGTATTAATCGAAGTAATCACGCGTGCAATCAACGCATCTTGCCAACGCAGTGGCAGTTTATTGATGCCCTTCTTAAAGAAATCAGCTGGACGGGAGGCAACAAATTCTTCAAAGGCATTGTGTACTGCCTCTCGAGTATTAAATTTTTTTCCCGCCAAGGAGTTATCCAAATTCTGGAAAAAGTAGTAGTCTGTAGGCGCAAGGTCTGGTGAGTAGGGCGGATGACGGAGAACTTCCAACCCCAGTTCTTGCAACTTGGAGACCGTCTGCTGTGCAGTATGAGGTCGCGCGTTGTCGTGCAGGAGCAGCGGAGACGAGCGATTGACCAATGATGGTTGGAGATGTGCCAGCTTCTCCATCACTGTGTTAAGTTCTTCACAGTACACATCTGCAGTAATGCTCACCCCGTTTGGTAAGAAGCTGTGACGAATCACACCGGCGCTAGACCACCAAACAGTGACCATCACTTTTCTAGGGGTAAATTTTCATTTAAGGCATTGTTTAGGTGCTAAACCAATATCCAACCAACTTGCTGAGTGCTTGCGGTTATCAAACAGAATCCATTTTTCATCGCAGGTAACAATGCGGTTAAAAATTCCTTCATTTGTGTGTCTGTTGAGCAGTGCAAAGCACGTCTCTACGCGTACTTCGCACTGGCGATCATTGAGTTCGTGGGGCATCCATTTCTCAACCTTTTTTACCTTGCCAATTTGACGCAAATGGACCAATATTGTTTTGACGCTAACGTCGAAAGCTGCTGTTAATTCAGCCGTAGATTGTGTATCATCAACTTCTTCAATCGCCTTTAATTCGTCGTTGTCGTTCAAAGTCTTAGGAGGACCGCGAGGTACCTTTTTCAGGTCGAAATTCCTAGAACAGAAGCGAGCTAACCAATAACAGGGGGTGCGTTGGTTTGTAGTGTTAGCTCCGTAAACGTTGTTGATGTTGCGTGCCGCTTGTGCCGCGTTGCTGCCACGACGGTACTCATATTCCATAATTACTCGAATTTTTAACGTATCCATGATGATAAAAAAGATTGAAATGCGATGAAAATGTAACACTAATCAATAAACAAATGACTACATTTGGAAAAAGAATTCCATGTTTTTAAAATAAAATTAATTTGAAATTAGAATTCTTAGCCAAACAAAAATTATTTTGATTTGAAATGCCCAGTACTGCAGAACGGCAATTTCATAGGTAAAGACCTATTATATTGAGCTGCATTCTGAATCATTTTATTATTTCTGTAATCAACTTGTTTAATAATGCAGAACTTGATAGTCAAATATGCAAGTTACTAACATGACAATAGCAACTGCTAAGTTTAAACACAGATCGCGAATGAAACCTGTAACAACAGACGTGATCAATGTAGAGTCGACAAACTGAAAGTTCAAATTGTTTTTTTATATATTGCTTAATAGAAAAGAAATTTTTAATCGAGCTCGAAAACAACAGTAATATAAAACCTTAGTAAGAGTACATGAAGCAACGGTAAACTCAATGAATCGTGAATTCTCACTAGGAAACAAATAAACGTAACAGAAAGAAGAGTACCGAGTGGCAGCCGTGTTGTTCCCGAGACTCGTTGGAGCATGACTATCCGCGGTTCGCAACGCTCCACGGCGACCGCGGCCTCAGAACCTACGTAAACTTCATGATACGACATATCGTAAGCATTGTCGTAACGCATCTTGTATTGATTTACATTTAAAAAAAAAACATAATTACTTCATGCTAGTGATTGTGATCGTCACGTTATATTAATATTGCTGCCATCTACCATCGAGCGCAACTGTAAATTGGTTTCGTAATAACGTACTTTAGTTATCAAATTACCGGCATCTCGCACACGTACTTACAAGTATAATTCATTATTAATTACGCAAATACATTTGTTTTTACTACACCAAGCACCTGACGAAATTTATACAAGTCGTTATATGTACTATATTTGCAGCTTAAGTTAATGCAGATTCATAGAAATTTGGACTTTGCACATTATTTTATGTATACATATAATCTGTATCACAAACATACAGGTATTTCAAATGAACTGTATATGTAATACAAAATATATGATAAATGCGAGATTATCATTCTCTGTTAATGACGAGAAGTTTGTTGAATATTGAATTGAACTGAATGATTGTTAAATAAAAAATGTATAAACTAAAGTCACTTTATATGATAATCTTATGAGATTATGTGTAATAGTTGCAATACTCGTTTCTGTTTATATCGGTTGTGATTGATGAATTTGAAAACTTTGTTTTACGGGCGCAGGTGACTTACGAATTTTACATCATCTATTACTTTTATGTATTCACTGGTGTTATTGTTACGCACAGCTTTGTCCAGAAAGATTTTAATTCATATTATTATCCACATTAAAGACGATCAACATATAACTCTTTCTAGTTACAACATAGTTTATTATGAGTATAATTTCTATGGGTTTAAGGTCTGATTTCTAGATCCTAGTAATCAGATTCTTACTTATTGGATTAATTAAACGACATTATTAAAATGAATCTTGTTATTTTACATTTTACTTGAGTTCACTACTCAACTATTATGTGAATAATTATGAGCGCTAGCGAAATTATAATTTTAACGATATATATAATCGTATATTCATATCGACATATATCCACATAAACATCGACTGGTCTTGTATTAAACTACATATTTTATATTGTAGATATTTACCAGTAAGCCCTGGTAAAGACGTAAATGACTATGGATTTTTATGAAATTAATTCTTGATAAATATTTGCATTGTGATAAACTAATCTTAATTTACCGTAATATACCAAACTAAGCGCCAATAATAATACTATGGAATACTAAACTCAATATATAAAAAAAAATACTGAATATACCATGCTGAGGTCCAGCAGATACTCGAGAATTGTAAACATCGGAATCGTGTCGTTGGAGTTGTAAGTAGGCGTAACCGCGAGAGGGCACGGCAGGCTTTGCGGTGCGGTGCGCCGTTCTCTGCGATTACACAACTTAACACCGACTAATCTGAGAAAGCCCTCTTCCGCTCGACCCCTCGACTATTTCATCGTCGATCAGTATAGATAGAAATCACAAGAAAATGATGTATTTTACAAACATTAAACAATTTAAAAAGTACCTTAATATACCTAGTCTTGCCATAAATACTGAAACAAAGAAAAAAAAATTCTATTGCAAATAACATTTATTACTTTTACAGTGTGTTAGTATAATACATAAATATAAAACAATTTAAAATATAAAAAGCTTATTCGAATATTTTATTTAATATTTTATTTTTATTATTAATACGGAGACCTCCATTGGCTGTAATACAGTCCTTTAAACGTTGAGGCCAGTTATCATTAGAAGGCCGTACTCTCTAAAACTGATCATAAATCACAATCCAGCAGATTAAGATCGGGACTAGACGACGGCCAGTCTTCAGCTCTGATGAAGTCCGAAACGTTCGTTTCCAACCAAGATTGCGTAGACCGATCTTTATGACCCGGCACCGAGTCTTGCTGGAAGGACCATTCTTGGTTATTGAACATGGTGTAGTTAAAGGGCTTCACTACCTTCTCAAGAATGGTATTTTGATACACTTGTGCCGATGTTCTGATACCTTTCTCACAAAAGTATGGCTCAGTCACTCCTTCATAGCTAATACCCCACCAAACCATCACTGAAGTCGGATAATGCCCACGTTGCACTCTGTCGACTAATTGGGAAGCTTCCTTAGAGCTTTGAGCATAAATACGGTCATTTTGTTTGTTTTAACAAATGTTGCTCAATTGTAAAAAAAATCTCATCCGTAAACAAATTTTTTCTGTGACCTCCCTTTGCGTACCGCTTCAGTAGTTGTTTCGATTTTACCACCCAATTATTTTTTTAATTATCAGTTAAGAAATGACTAGTACGTCTCGTATATGCTGCAAGTCCTAAGTCATCTTTTAAAATATGCGACATGGTTCTAGGTGCTATCTTCATCTCTCGACATAAAATCTTTTGCTTTCGGACAGGATTTCTTCGAATTCTTTCCCTTACTGCTTTGACCACCTTTTTCGTACGAACACTACGTGGACGGCCAGATATTTTTCTGTCACAAACAGAGGAGGTCTCATTGTACCTATTAATAGTCCGGTACACAAACATTTTACTAGTACTTGGTATGGAGAGTTTTAAATATTGCATTTGGCTCCATACCTACTTTGCGTAATGCAATCACAGCGATTCGGGTCTCTTTATCACCCCACTCTATTTTAATATCGCAAAATATTGTAGAATGTATTGGCGCCAAAATGAAAAAACTTCAATGAATAATCATATAAAAATGACAGATTCCAAATTCAAATGTAATGTTTTGTTTATTTTTAATTGTAACAGTATTTATGGCCAGACTAAGTAATAATGTAATGAGCTCTGCATTTCAAATAGTATTAATCACGTTGAGAAATCGATTATCTAGGTACATATTTATACAGCAACAGTTTATACGTAAAAACGAAATGGTTTATTAAAATACGAAACGTTTCTTTAAAAATATTACAACAGATGAATGTGAAACCTGAGATAAAATCAATCTTATCAGTGCCAATGATAATCTGAGAAAATCTATCGTAAATTTTAACACATTAGTATTTTGGACAATTCTTACAAATATCAAAATACAATAAATGATGTACACATGGCTAGCTGGCCACAACAAGTATAATATTGAAATAGCACAACTGTACAACACCGAGACCGACGAGACAGCGCGCGCTTTCGCAAAACGCGGGAACCAAGGTCCGAGGCAAAGCCTATGGTCGTAACTCCGTGAAGGATAATACAGTTTCTTGCCGGTTCTTCTCGGTGACTGGGGTGTTTTCCGAACCGGGGGTAGTTTTGACGTTCATAAGCGCCTTATTAGGGCCTAAACTGAATAAAGTATTTTTGATTTGATTTGAGCTTGTAAGTTTGAATATGTATGTGTATGGCCCGCTAATGTGCTTCTTGTAAAACACGCTGTATAATCGTTTTCTGGCTACCAAGATACAGGCTCTGCCTAGTTTGGATGCCACTGTAAAAATATTTGTAAAATGTACAAAAATTTTTTTTTATAAACAAATAAATAATAAAAAGAATTCAAGTAATTTCACTTAGTGAATAAAATACACGTCACACTAGATAATGCAACTTATTTCGAGATTGAATATAATATCTAGGTTACTTTAAGGAAAACACTCTCTGATAATTGCTGTGTAATTGCGTTGCATACATACATATTTACTAACGGTATTTAAAGTATCTTCGAACTAACGTTTTCTAGCCATTTATCAACCATTACCAATGAGGGAAAACAACCTTGAGACCCTATTTCACTATCTGTTGCATTTGCTTATCAAACTACGCATGCAAATTACAAAAATAATTCTTCCCTCGAATAAAACCCGGATTTATTAGTTAAATATATACATACGTAAGCTAACACAACTAAAAAATATAGTAATATTATGTAGCAAAAAATGTATTGAATGAAACATTTACATTTAATTAGTCGAAATACTGGCCGCTACTATCAGTGTAATAATTTTGACCAAATTTGCGATTAGGATATGGTTTGGCTAATTCTCTTGAATGCAATCAGTGCGACAGACGTTTTCAATTCTCATACAGTAATCACTTTTTTATCACAAGTAAAAATACAATTCGTATCTCCTAACTTATGTGCTTATTGAACAAGTTAAGGCAAACTTCGACGTAATTTTGTTGTTGTTCAGGACATTCACTCAATACACTCTCCGAGTTTTTTTTTCCTGTCTGACGTAAATAAATCAGTTTTGTTTCATCAACTGTGTTAAAGCCTGCTACTAATTCCGACGTGATTTAAAATGAATCTGCTAGCACTATGACTTTCAATTCATTGTTATCCACATTCATTTCAGACCATTCACTGTTGAGATCGAAATTTCCAGAACGAAAGCAATCAAATCCAAAACGCACCGTGCGTTACCTTACGGTACTTGGTTGATCACCTTAATACTTTAATCATAATACCTTCAATAGTAAATTTACCTTCACATCATCGTATTTTCTTTTTCAGTAAATTTGTAGCGAGATCATAAAGTAGTCAACTTTCACTTGTTACAGAGGTTATTGCGGTGAACGTGTAATTTGTTCGAGTTTCCTGTTCAGTTCTGAGAGCGTACGTACTGGAGGCAGTGCAGTGTTGACAGCGCTGAACCTGTCCTTGTATGCATTTTGATTTATCTATGTTAACGCTCTTGTAGTACACCTCTATTCACGACCAATAAGATAGCGTAGAGTATCTGTAGAACTTCAAGTATGGCTGCTGTAAAGTGTTACTGACTTTTTCTGCTTATTAAATCATTTTCAATAACTAAAACATCGTTGTCATCATGCGTTCATTTCCTATTTAAGAACTTCACCGTTATCATTATTTGATCGAATAAATTGTGTTTGACAGTGAACAACAGCATTAAGTTAAAAATATATCTATTGTTTTTAAACAAGATACCCAATTGATATACTATATGAATTGATATACAAAATAGGAGAATAGCTTTCTCCTCTGTGTTTGATGTGCAATACAGTTTTCTATATATGATAATCTAATAATTATTGCTGCTTTATCATCATACATATTAATAAGTGAAGCTAAAACTTTGTACCCCTTTTTAAGCAAATTGGACGAACGGATGAACGTGAAATTTGGCATAGTTACATATACATACATGTAAATAGAAAAGACATTTTGACATCTGTCAATAAAGGACTTCAAAAAAGGTTGTGAAGGAGGAGTTACGTTCCAATTACCCTTTTTCATTCTACATTCAACTTTAAAAAATCAATGAACTATGGTCGAATGTTGACCACTGGGCGCCCACTAGTATATATTAATATGTGAAGCCTAAACTTTGTACCCCTTTTTAAAGGAATTGCGTGAACGATGAACGTGAAATTTGGCATAGTTAAAGTTTATATGGAGGAGAAGTGCAGAAAGCTATTTTTTTTAAATATAAAGTGCATTACAAGTATATTAAATTAATTAAAATATACATTACTCACACTACTGCTCGAATTATACACAACATATACACACATATAAATGGAAAAGACATTTTGACATCCGTCAAAAGGTCCGCACTCTGACGTTCCAATATTTTAGCTTTTCAATATTTTTAACATGACTGACGTTGCATGCCTTACATGCCCTTTGAAATCAATTGGTCAAATTGTAGGTTAATTTTATAATAATATAATATGTAAATTCATAATTTAAATAATTATCTTTAAAATAAATTTATGGAACACTGAAATAATGATTATTCTATTTGATTTTATTGAAAATTTTATGTGTGTCCGGACTGCTTTCATTTTGCTTCTTATTGTCATAAGAGAAAAGCAATATTACCAAAGTCAAAGTCGATATTTAGTATGTTTACGTTTAGTATTTTTTGTGGTGAATTCACTTGAAATGATGATTCAATAAAAAAATGAACCAGAAATACTTTGTAAAATCAAAATAAGAAAATTTGTTTGCTCATGAAAGCAATCCACGACTTAGATCTCCGCGGTTACAATGATGCAGTTCAACTTGATGTAGCAATTTTATTTATTAAAGTTGATGATAAATTTTGAACAAAAAGGAATTCATTTTCAAAAGTTAATGATAATATTAAAAACTTCTTTGTTTGGATTCATTAATTGATTATATTGTGTATCCATTACTTTTCCAAACGATGATAGTGGATGTATCACTATTCCTTATAATGTACAGACTACATTTAATTCAATATCACCCAGAAATACCAATGATATCGTGTAAAATTAATTGGTAATTGTGTCATGAGTTGCGATAAATTTCTTTATTTTCGTAAATTTATCTTTACTTAGAATTTGAGAGCCTTACCACCTCATGTAACCGACTGTTTTTGTTTCAAATGTATAATTAATTTAGATTTTCATTTGGACATCGATTCTTTTAATGTTTATACAATTAAAAAAAGTGGCAAATACCTGAGTAGCCATGATGAAAACCTTTGATAATAGAAGTATTCCCTTTGACAAAAAAACCGGAATAAAGTTTAAACTTTAAAAAAATCAATGAATTATGGTCGAATGTCGATCACTGGGTGCCCACTAGTTATATTAAAAGTGTCATAACATGTATCTATTGTAGTAAATATATAGAGACACCGGTAGAAAGCAAAAGGCGTTAGACAGTTTGATAAGAACAATTTGAAAACGAAGTGCAAAACAGCATCATGAAATAAAATAGAAGTTTATTTATAGGTTCGATACATCTGAAACATAACAATGATAGATGTATGAATCCGGCAGCGAACAGACTGCCTGAGTAATAGCTTATTAAAAATACCTAAAGCGAAACAGATGAGGCGCGGCGCAACACTATCGCTCACGTAACACTCTCGATCGGAGTTTTTAGCGGATTCTCGGAATGTCATCTTGTGGATATTATATTTTATTCATAATCTTGTGTTATTTGGCTCTACATTTTGTAATATAGATTGCGTTTTACGTAATATAGTTTGGTTATTTTGTACAGATGAAGTGGATGGGAAATAATACCACGGAGCATGGATTCTGACTTGCCATAAAAACTCCCAGGAAAGTTCAAGACGGCCATCATCTTGTTAGTTCATTGAAATGATCGCAAGAAAGTTGAAATACCATTGCCTACTCGACAATACCAGTAATAATTTATTAGAAAATTGGTTACCAAAAGTAAAAGAAAGGAAAGAAACACTATCTGTTGGTAAATGTTCCCCGGGAACATTAATAAACAACAATCTTTAGTAAATACGTAGATTCAAAAAATGTAAATGAATGCATATTACCTGAGATGAATAAACTCCAACACCAGAACAAGGGAAAATAGCAACTGCGAAGTTTGCCTTCAAGAAGAAGACGTGTATCATATTGTAATGGAATGTGTCCGGAACGAATCCCAAAGAAGACAGGTATATAAGAATACTTATAATATAGGAGTTTGTAATGAAATATTGTCACGCCCAACATCGGAAGAAGCCAAATTAATCTATAATATGGTGGACGTCGGTATAAGGGCAAGAATGTGATTGTAATATTGTTTTTCAATTTAGCTTTTTTATTAGTATTTTTAATATGTATATCTGCAAATAATATTGTAATTTGTGATTGTTTGTAGTATGGATGAGGGTAGCGTGTTCTCTTTGAACAAACCCTCAATAAAAATTAAGAGAAAGAAAAAAAAAAAAACACCGTTTGACTAATCAGCATGAGGGTGGGACCTATGAAATTTCTAAGTAAAATCTTTTATGCTATCTATTTTACTATACCTCAACTATTTATTGGATATGCGGAACCGTGGCCACAGTCTTATCTATTCACACTGTGGAATATGTCTTTAGTCTACCTAAATTTAGAACCTATTTACAAGTTTCGCAGATAGGTATAATGTAGAAACAGATAGGTACAATGAAAATATAGAGAGGGAAGAGTGATCGCTTCCGTCATAACGTGAGAACAATGAAATTGATCAAGAACCATTTAAGAACGCAGCGCATCCATAATTCACCATCATAACTAACATTTTCGTACAGTGGAAACCGACCGTACGATACTCATATGTTTAATTTCATATTTTAAATAACAAATGGTACTGTATGAAATTATGACAGTTTATTAACTTTAAAAAATAATATATAGCTTTAGAGTTAACTCGGGCTTTAATTATCCCGACAGGATATAGTTTCTTACGTAACAGTAGCCTAGATATGTCATAATTAATGTGCTTGAGTTGAGTGGGGCCTAAGATCGATGTCCCCAGAGCCTACTAAATTTAAAATTATTCTGACCACTATAAGCTTACGGTTGTGTAATTTATTTTAGAAAATAATTTTGAATATTTAACTTTTTTCATGACAATCATGTTAATCTGGTAGATATGGAGAACTAACAATAATTAACAACGAATAAAGAAATTAACCTAAAATTGCTAGATGTTACTTTAATGAACCACAAAAATCCATAGTAACTTATTTCATTAAAATAATAAAGAAATCGTTTACAAGATGCAATTAAAATACTTCTCAGATAATATGAGAGCATCAAGTCTCAATGTTATGCTAATTCAATGAAATGTGTAACTTCATCAGAGTGTAATATGATAGCGGACGGCTGTCTGTCGCCGTTACTCCATGTTGAAGACAGACGGCACCGTGCATTCGCCAATCAATATGGAGTAGAGGCCGCGCGCCGCACTATATACGGTGTGGTTCCGGGATCGCCGACCTCTGCTCCCGGGCTCTCCCGCGCTCTGTGCCACCGGCTGTGCTGTGTTGTGCTATACTCATTCATGTTCCACGTCATCTTACGTGACCCACCACATAATTTAATCGATAAACCACAAAACAGTTTATTACAAGGAAAACCGCAGAACGTTCTGGCGTTATATGCTAGGGTTGCCCGCAAAATGTATTATAATTTAGTTTTTTTTAATTATTATATTTTTGGCAACAAATCTTCTTGATTATTACTGCCATTATCCATGGAGTTTCTGTGCCATTTCAGACTAAAATTCATGCTCCGTGGTATTACTTCCCGTCCACTTCACTTGAGCACAATAACCGAACTGTATTACGTAGAACACCAACATTACCGAATATAGAGGCAAATAACATAAGATCATGAATAAAACATAAAATCCACCACATGACAGACTAAAATTTCGCCAAAAAGTCCAGAAAGAAACTTATATTTTATAATTTAGTTGTCTGTCTGTTATGATTATTATTATATATGTCATTATTATAAGAGTGTGTAGACAAAATAAATGTGGTATCCTAGTGAACACAACAGGACGTTTCGTTTACAAACTTACAGTGTCTAAAAGACTTTTGAAAATAATTACATGACAATCTAATTATCTTAGCGATTTGCTGAAAAGTAGTAAGTAGTCCGAAATGAAGGTCATGATTACGTTATTGTGTTTCGTTCGATATCGCCATTCAATATAATATAATATTGTGTGCTTTATCAATAATTTAGTGATGAACATAAATAATTTAAAATATATCAATGAACAAGTCGGAATATCATCGAGGTGATGTGAATCCGGTCTAGTATAATTCGTTGCCGTAAATCTATTCAATTTCGTGGAACGTTCGCGTCTCGTACTTGAGTGAGCAGAACGCTGAGCCGCACTGAACGGGTAATGTACATCGAACGTATTCGTGTACCACTTACTTATAGATAATGCCGGAGGCGCAGGTTATCTTATCGCACGTTGTTTTATAACATTCGTGGATTGCCCGACGACCAATCGCAATACATTACCGTGAAAACACGCGAGCCATGCACTCGGCCCACTTACCTCTTATAATTCTATATTGCATTTTATACGTATGTGTTTCATAACTAGTGGCTACGCGCAGAAACTCATTAATTTCTATAAATAAAAACGGATAAACTTCGACCCACCTCGGCACATACGCGTGCGCGTGTTACATCAATACAATAAGCATATTCGTCTGATATCATTTTCTAAATAATTGCTAATTTATCTTTATCGCTAAACCTTTATGAATAAGGAAAATCACAAAATATCGTCTTTATTATATTATAGGCCAATGGCTTCAAACCCAACGCAAGTTAGGCACTTACCCGCAAAGGCACTTCAAATGACCTGTGCGTTGATTTTGAATATATTTCATTAGAATAGCATATTATATTAGAATGTTGAAGGCATTTTATACGAGCAATAAAAATACATTAAGTATATAAATTACCTACTATTATAATATGAACACGACATAAGAGTTTTATTGTAAGATGTGAAATAAGAAACTAACGAATATTGTAAATTTCTTCAAACAAAATGTAATTAATCGTTTTACCGTACTTTGTTAACTGAATCGAATAATCCAAGGATAATCAAAGGTCGATCATGTGTGTGTAATATAATGAGACACGGAACGACAGCGATGTCACTTCACGTTTTCCGCTATTTACAAATTTAGTTATGTTGCTTTGGCTATGGCTTTCATTTTTTACTTATGAAATAAAAAGTGTCAAACCAAAAAAGCTCTTAATATGAACGCGTAGTTCTGCCTAAACTATGATATATTTCCCATTTAAAATAATGTGTTTTTTTTCACTCATAAATTAAATAGTCCAGGATCCACGGTCCATTTTTGCACTCGATTACTATCAAACTAATTTTCCGTCAGTACCTACATTTTGATGAGACGCCCAACAATTTCCTGTACGAAAATTCGATTGTGATAGGTAATAATAGGTGCAGCAGGGGTAAAATATGTTGATTTGATGATTCTCAAAAATTTATTACTAACTGGTTTTTTTTTTGTCAAATCTGATGATAATTATCTAAATTATTCGAAAAAATATTTGTCCTACAAAATGTACCCGTATGTTTTGATCAAAGAGTCCCCTCCTTCCAACATGTAACCTAACAACCTAACATGTCCTCAAAAATGATTACTAATCAGTTTTTCTTTTTATTTATTTAGTTATTATTTATATAATTGAACAGTCATATTGTCCTACAGATCGCGTGGTACGCTACCCGGGATACCTACGCATGTCTGTGAAGTTGGCATACAAAGATATCGGAATTGTGAAACAAAACTGAGTTCTGATATTCAAATCAATAGTTCTGGAGGTCCTGAAATTTAGGAAAATAGTTCTGCATATAAACAAAATGGGTAAATATGGGTACAAAACATATGAGGGTGCCAACTTCACGGACATTACCTACGCTCAGAAATTGTTAATACCACAACACTGTTTTTCTCATTACTAACTGTACGACAAAAATATTACATAATAGGTTAGTGTGTTCTCTGCCCAAACGAAACAATGTCCTACAAGAAAACAGGTCTGTATCACTAGTCATCACTAGTCCGACAACAATTGACATTTTTTCGTTTTCCTATTTGTAACACAAGGTACAGTGAAAACATCTTTTTCTGAATTATATAGCTTTATTTTTTAGTGAACTACGTACAAAAATTAGTGTATTTACATATAAAAGATGTCGCTTATGATCGACACTAACGTTGAGATTCCTGTTACGCAGTAAGCAATGCTCTGGGCACGCGTACCGGTGTGACTCAGCTGCAGTAGCGGAATACAGAAAATAATTTGACTTTTAATTTCAGATATTTATTCAATTGGAGCACCGCGATACCGTACCACGCAATTTGTAGGACAATGTGACTGTTAAATTATATAAATATTAACTAAGTAAAAAAAAAGCAGCTGGTTTGTAATCATTTGTAATGACTTCGTTATCGATACATGACGATCGATCAAACCATACATTTCGTAGGACAAATATTTTTCCAAATCATTCAGATAATTATCTTGAGATTTAACAAAGAAATACCCGGTTAGTAATAAATTTTTGAGAATTATCAAATCGACATATTTTATCCTTGCTACCTCTGTTAGCTACCACAATCGAGAATTTTCGTACAGGAAATTGTTGGGCGTCTCATCAAAATTAAGCTACTGACGGAAAATTAGCTTGATAGTAATCAAGTGCAAAAATGGACCGGATCCTGAAATAAAAACGTTACTTGAAGCAATAATAAACAATTTACCCTAATGTCACCACCTAGTCCTTAAATCGATCTGCAACATCCGCATGAATATAATTTAGTAATATAGTAATATAATTTAGTAGTATAAGTGCTTATATGTTACTGAATTCGAAACAATGTAGTAGTTAATCGAATTCATTTATAATCTGATTTTTAAAGCAGTAAGACAATATATGAAAGTAGTGCACTGAAATATAGAAAACATTATATGAAAACATTGTACGAAGAACTTACTTATGTTTGGGTAAATATGGAAAATAGGTAATATAATATCTGTGTCACAATATTAGGAAATTAATATACATACATGTTTTAAATTATAGATATTATTTTACAATCTCTTCGAACTGACGTCATAGATTTACTGTCCCACAGGCTAGTAGCTACGTTAAAATATATAATGAACGAAATGTACTTCAGTAAAACTGCTCACTTCTTAACTAATACGTTGGTTTGTTTGTTACGATTCCACACCTCATACCAAATGATCTTCATTAAATACTGCATACACATTGGTCAAAGGCATAGAAAAGGATAACGGGTACAAAAAACAAGGAAACCAGAAAAAAAATCAAAGACAGATTTAAACGCAAACATACGCTAGTTTACTATATGTGAACCTCGAGGTCAGAACAGTACTCGCTTACCCTATCGAGTCTTCAAGTGTGCTATCATTAATAAGTGCTCGGTGACAGATCTCCACTTAAACACGGTGGTGGTAACTCGATATAGGATACCTAGACATATCCTATCGTTTCATCACAATGATTTCCTGAATCAAAAGATCCATGCTTATTGTGGAATTCCAATGCTTTCAGTTTGATGCCGCTTCAAATCATGCTACCACTATGTGTAGGTAGGCACAATAAAGAGTATATTTCTGTGTGCTGTGCAACAGTTATTAGGCTAATGTCTTATATCTATTAACCTTAAATTCAAAATACACGAACAAAATATTTGCATGGGTAAATGTTATGTAATGCCCTCGGGGGATATTTATAATTCGGCCACATTATCAGGTAGATTGAACTAAACCGGCATCACGCTACGTACGCGTAGGTAAAGCGCGTCTGTTCCATGAGGAGGCGCGGTTCCAGTTCACCTTCACCCACTTTACCAATACGATTGAAGGGGCCGCGCGCCCGCGCCTGGGATTCGCACGCTCTGACTCACCACCGACACACATAACCCAGAGACACGTTTTTTTTTATTCTCTTATAGTTTTTAATATAGTCCTCGAGGATAGAAGCCAGCCTTCTTTTTTTTTATAAAAAAGCAGCAAACTGGCTGATGTTAAATGATTACCGTCGCCCATGGACAACTGCAATATCAGTGACATCACTGTTATGTTACTGACCTTGAGGAGCGTGTTTCAATCCCTTTTAGAAGAGTCCCGTGTCTTAACCCTGTAGGAACAGCGTACCAAGTGACCCATTCCAAAACTATAGGTTGCGCATAATAAAGCTTTTAGAGAACCTTACGGTGTCACCGTTCTGTTAGGCTTTAGGGTATATATAGGATGTGGATGAGCAACTTCAGGTAGACTGAATAACTGCTTGCTCAGAACAACAAACATTGTTATTACATGACAAAATCAAAAGTAAAGAAGCAAACTATATTAAGAGCTGAAGCTAATGAAAGCATTCAATAGAGTGGTGATTACCCTTTTTTTTTTTTTCCATGGGGGAATCCAAAGTGGTGAATCCAGTGGTGATTACCCTGAAAGAGAACCTTGACAATAAGTATGACGAGGCGTTAACACTACAATATAGCGATATACCGTTTAAAATAACCACACGAAGTCACAAAGTAATCCTGACTGAATAAAAACGCAAGAGAACGATTCGAGCGTGACGCACGAAACAACATTTTTTTTATTCAACAAAAAACGTGTATTCTGCAAATTGACTCGCAAAAATATATTTTACAGCAAAAACATCGTTGGAATTGTGCACGGAATAAAAAAGGAAACAGATGATGTCACAGTTCGCAAGAGGTAAGTAACCTCCGGAAGCTTCAGCCCAAATAGGTGTAGGTACCTGGGAGCGCAACTCTCAACACGCAAGCGCGGCGGGACGCTTGTTTAGATTTCTAATCGAGCTTGTCTAATTTTTAACTGCACACGTTTCACCTACTCGTGTAGGACGGAGACATGTTTATATTACTTATGTATTTATTTACTCGACTCACTGTTTGCTGATTATTTATATTCCTTAGTCCTATTAATATTATAAGCGAATAAGTTTATGGAGATGAATGGATGTTGGTTACTCCGTTCATGCAAAAAAAAAGTGAACGGACTTTGATGAAACTTTACAATAATATAGCTTATACATCAGAATAGCAGTTTATGGTCTATACATATACTATTTAAATTCACCAAAATATATGTGATTAGTTTAACAAAATCCTCTCATTTTTTATTTATTTATTTAGGTTACCAACAGAGTCAACATCACTACATGTTATTAAAATACAGTAAAATGTACAGTTCAACATTTTTGCTAGATATGACCCTATTTACAGGCAACAACGACATGCATATAAAAATTATGAATGTTTCAAAATCAAGATGTTTTTTTCTTTTTGAGAGCTTTTGCTGTGTGTCAGCTTTAGCCCAGAGTAGTACGAAGTCGCGGGCAGGGGCTATAATCTATATACTAATATTATAAAGAGGTAAAGTTTGTGAGGTTGTAGGGGGTAATATCTGGGGAGTCGGAGAAAAATGGTCGAACGAAAACGTTTCTTACGAACGCTGCCTTAATTATGAGATATATACGACTGAGTTCTAGAGAAAAGTTGTAGCTTGATAATGCCTATTACCGCCCAACGAAGTGGGCACGGGTCAGCTAGTATCTTATATATTAAAACTGAACGGACTTTGATGAAACTTTACAATAATATAGCTTATACATCAGAATAGCAGTTTATGGTCTATACATATACTATTTAAATTCACCAAAATATATGTGATTAGTTTAACAAAATCCTCTCATTTTTTATTTATTTATTTAGGTTACCAACAGAGTCAACATCACTACATGTTATTAAAATACAGTAAAATGTACAGTTCAACATTTTTGCTAGATATGACCCTATTTACAGGCAACAACGACATGCATATAAAAATTATGAGAGCATAATATAATTTAAATAATTAACAAGTTAAAAATTTCACTATGAAGTAATGCAATGAATTATAAATGAACACATAAAGAATTGAAGAATTATATAATATTAAAATGATAAAAATGAATCAGAAAACTGAACAAGTTGGAATTGGAAATCATAATCGGTTTCATTGTTTAATCATTAAGAGCATATGATTTCTTAATATCCGTAATGGTTTCGAAAAAAATATCAGTGTTATTTGTAGTACTCTTAGATGCAACGTTATATAGTCTCATTAGTCTATTTAATGAGGAGAAGTGACCCAAATTCGTGTGAGATCGTTTTTCATAGAATAGTTTGTAATTGCCTGATCGCGGTATCCGAGAAGGTAACGTAATACACACTTGTGATAGTAGTAGTGGCACGTCCAAGATGCTATTTACCAATTTAAATAAAAATACCCTGTCTAAAAGTTCTCTTCGACCTTTAAGGGTGATCATTTTAAAATATTTTAATCGATCGGAATAGCTTTTGACTTTATTAGTTAGATTACAACTGTTAAGTGCCAAAGGAATCTTTTCTGCACGCTTTCTAAGCGACTTATATAGACATCGTAATGCGGATTCCAAACCGTACTATAATATCCCAGCCTTGATCTAACATCAGAGCCTCATCAGAGACACATCGCGGCGTGTGCTTCATAAACCGTTGGAGTTACACGAATATTATTTATACAAACATATACGAAGTTATATATATATATATTTTGTTTGTTTGTTTGTTTGTTTGTTTGTTTGTTTGTTTGTTTGTTTGTTTGTTTGTTTGTTTGTTTGTTTGTTTGTTTGTTTGTTTGTTTGTTTGTTTGTTTGTTTGTTTGTTTGTTTGTTTGGTTGAACGCTATGATCTCAGGAACTACCAGTCTGATTTGAGAAAGTCTTTCGGTTTTAGATAGTTCATTTATCGAGGAAGGCTATAGGCTATATATCATCACGCTAAGATCAATAGAAGCAGAGCACCAATGAAGAATGTTTCAAAATCGGGCACTTTTTTTGCTTTTGAGCGATTACGTTATTATTATATACGTTGCCATGGTAACGTAGTAAGTAGTAGTAATAATATTCGTCCAATAGGACAGGCGAAGGAATTAATCCATACTGCCAATTCTGAAGTTATGTGGTAAGTATCAACGCTAACATTTTCAAAGTTTATTTTGTTTTCGTATTCAAAATTTTATACTACTTTTATTTCCAATTTTTTATTTGTTCTATATTACGTATTATAAAAATAAAGTTTGTGTATGTACAATTAAAATAACAACTTTTTGATGAATGGATATGGCTACAAATGACCAAAAAAAACTTTTTTTATACTTTGTCTATATTTTTATATTATTATATTTTGTCTGTTTGTTTGTTTGTCCTGGGTAATTTCCAATACGACTGGACCTATTTTAACGGGAATTTTACTTTTTACTGCCAGATAACCGAAATTATAGCGGTTGACATATTCTACTTTATTTGTCCGCGGCTTCGTCCGCATTACTTTGGGCCGATTTTCACGGGGTATTTACTGGTAGATAACAGACCTTAAAAAAGTAATTAATAATCTCAGGAACTACCAGTCCGATTTGAGAAAATCCTTCGGTTTTAAATAACTCATTTATCGAGGAAGGCTACAGGCTATATATCATCACGCTAAGACCAATAGAAGCAGAGCACCAATGAAGAACGTTTCAAAATCGGGCACTTTTTTCCTTTTGAGAGATTTCGTTAGTAGTAGTAATAATATTCGTTCAATAGGACAGGCGAAGGAATTAATCCATACTGCCAATTCTGAAGTTGTCAATATAGGTATTTCTTATATATCCTTTAATCAATTTTATTCCATGTCTAAGTTACAATAAAGGCATAAGCGCCAAATCTTCTATATAATATGTCGTACATTATTTTAACCATCATTATTATTTTCTTAGTCTTCATAATCATAAAACAAAATTGTTCAAATAAAGATTTCGTTAGCGTTAGTATTATATACGTTGCCATGGTAACGTGGTAAGTTTCTATCGCAAACATTTTCGAAGTTTATTTTGTTTTCCTATGGAAAAAGTTTATACTACTTTTATTTCTAATTTTTTATTTGTTCTCTATTACGTATTATAAAAATAAAGTTTATGTATGTACAATTAAAATAACAACTTTTTGATGAATGGCTAAGGCTACAAATGAACAAAAAAAATTTCTTTATACTTTGTCTATATTTTTATATTAGTATATTTCTCTGTTTGTTTGTTTGTTGCGGGTAATCTCCAAAACGGCTGGACCTATATTTACGGGAATTTTACTTTTTACTGCCAGATAGTCGAAATTATAGCGGTTGACATGTTCTATTTTATTTTTCCGCGGTTTCGTCCGCATGGCTATTTCCAAAATGGTTGGACCTATTTTCACGGGGTATTTACTGGTAGATAGCAGACCTTATAAAAAGTAATTTAGGTTTTTTATTCGCCTTCGGCCGCAGTGGAATATCCGTAATGCTTGAACTGATTTTCACGGGACTTTCACTGGAAGATAACTCACCTTATAAGAAGTAACTATTTTATTTTGTTTCTCAAGACTTTGTCCGCAATATCCTACTATCTCCTAATTGATTGGACCGACTTTCACGGGGCTTTTACGGGCAGATAACTAGCGGGCTCGGAAGACGTTGTCGCGCCCGGATAATAAAATGAAAACTTTGACAAATTATACCTAAACCTTCCCCATGAATTATCATTCTATCTACTGGTGAAAACAGCATGAAAATGGTAGTTTTTGACTTTATCGCGAACAGATAAGCTGACAGAGGACTTTTTTAACCGACTTCGAAAAAGGAGGAGGTTACTATGTTCGGTTGTATATATTTTTTTCATGCATGTTAATCGATATTTTAGTTAATTATGAACCGATTTTAATGATTCTCTTTTTATTTGAATTGGTACACTATGTAGTGATTGACTGCTACCTATGTGTTAGTCCATGTGAAATTGATGACGTGAGACGTGTGCCTTACTGACTCCAAGAATAAATATACATAATTGAAAGTCTTTATTAAGTCTATATTTGTGTGTAATATGAATTATATCATCTTTTTTGTCAATTTGGCGGCCATATTGTTTTATTTACCATGTTTGCTTCTACATAACTCAGTTATTATAGCAACGTATAAGTATAACTTAAGTATATCGACAATACGTGCATATTATATCTATCTATAAAATAAAAGATTTAAGATATACTGTTCGATAATGTATAGCTTATAATTTTCATTACTTTCTTATATAGTGTTAGTGAGTACTGAGTTTGGTATATAGTAGGTTGAAGTTCCAGTTATGTTGCTGATGATAAATCACATCCCACTCGATATACTATTTGTATTCATATATCTAATGTACACGTTACATGTTACAGTTGGCGTGAGTGTCGTAGTTACAAATGTTTTTGTACTACTAATGTAATGTACACACCCACTCACAATTTTCCATTTCTTTAATACATTTTTTAAAAAGCGCGTGCGGAGCCGCGGGTAACAGCTAGTATATATATAAATTTGTTCTGTACGTGTGTATGTCACTGAACTCCTCCTAAACGGTGTGACCGATTTTGATGAAATTTTGTGTGCATGTTCCAGTGGATACGAGAATGATTTAGAATGATTTAGATAGACAATTGGACCCGGTAGGTGGCGCTGCAGTTGAATTCTAGATATTTATTATCAAGGCAGGACAACGTTCGCCCGGCCCACTACTACATATATATATATATATATAGTATTTATTGGAGTGTAATTCTGAAATAGAAACTCGTACATAAACAGATAATAGATTCTATTATATACATATGCCTTGTTTCTTGATTTAATTTAATTTAAACTCAATACCACAAAAAACGATAGACGCACCTCTCTTTTTGGATGGCAGTATAAATAATTCCAGATTAGTTACTGTTGCGGCCGCGTAAATAGTCAATTAGGAAAAATAGTGTCAGCGAGGGTGGGAGCATATTATATATAGATATATGTATGTATATATACATAAAATTAAAATGCGTATTGTTTTTTCGCGAAAATCTTCGAAAAAATTGAACTGACTGACAAGATTTTTACAGACCGCTCGATGTCTTTTCACTGTGTCATCTAGGCTACATATCATTACACTGTTCTACAGTGGTAAAGCAGAAATGATAAAATGTAAAAAATGAAACTTTTTTTGTTTATAGTAGTACGGTAAAATGACTGCACTGTGACTGATGGTAAGCACAGTACAATCTAAAAACAATGGCGACCACCGAGTGACACACTATCCATCGCCGGTCGCCGCTGTCATGCCGGCTTGCGAAAAGCTGGATATGCACAGGCTGATCCCGAAACGCGACCCGCAAAAGCGAATCACTATGACGGGCTTTTTCTCCATATACATGGTGGTTGTGACCCAGTCGGGCTGTAAAACCCTACCGCCCCGCTTTCGCCATTGCCTCGTTCGTTATTCAGCAGGGTGCACCACGTGCAGGTGAGGTTGGCTTGGATGTCTCAAGTCTTAGATGTTATTTGACACCCCCTACACCCCCAAAACTTACACTTAAAACTAATAGAATGTTACAAGGGGTTTAAATGACGAATTTAAACACAGCGTAAAGTACATTATGTCTTACTGTGCGACCACATATGTATACTATAAAGATATAACGGATGGATGTAACGTATAACAATTTGATTAATATCAAACGTTTTTTATAGAACTCGTTCAAATGAAAACGTTGCTGCGGGCACGTGACCAACGGCTCTTCGCGCGGACTTCCTTTTTTTTTTTTTTTTTTTCCGAACTGACTACGCTATTGACCGAGCAAGGTCTTAACAGCTTCACCGGACTACTAAGGCGAGCGCTTAAGGCACTCAGCCGATTTTATTTGGGCAACCAGCTCAAGGGTGCACGGCACACCTCGGCTTGGCTGTTGCCTGTTCATGCAATTCGCGACCTAACAAAGCTAACCTAAGTTAAAGCTAAACTATTCATACATACATGAGTTGTTGAAACATGTATGTGTACCAAGCATACATATCTCAACAACTCTTATGTGTATTTTGTATAGGAAATGATTCTAAACTATTACAGTTCGATACGGGTAAAAACAAAAAGAAAAAACCCATCCACTTTTATGTGTAAGCGTGTGAGCGTGCACGTGTGTGGAGGTGATATGTGTAGTGTTGTTGCAGTGATGTATTGGTGTGTCACTGTATCGCGCGAGCAGCGCACTCAAGGGCTCCACGCCGAGGGATCGAACCTAGGCTTGAGAGGCTGCCGAAGGGGGCCTAGTCTGGTGTGCGGGAGCGAAATTTACACCCAGACCACGGCGGCGTGATCTGAGGTTACGCGGGCGTGGGCGTGAGCACGCTCTGTTTGGAGAGACAGGCTGGTACTGATCGTTCGCTGCCGTTATTTCATCGGGAGGATCGGTAAAAATGTGTCGCGGTCGTCTTTTGTAACGCGCGGCGTTGGGTACGGTTTCGTATGTTGCGGCGGATACCACTAACGGACTGGGATGATTCACGGCTTTTTCGAAATAACTACTAGTGAGTGATTTTATGTACGCCCAGATAGAAGGTATCTCCAGGTCCCTATGGAGATCGACTCTCCGGACGTACCATGGGGCGCCGGTCACTTTACGCAGAACGCGGTTTTGTAAAACTTGTAACTTGTTTAGAGTTGATTGCGGTGCATGTGCAAAAACGGGACAGCTATATGTCATGACCGGGCGAATACACACTTTGTACAAGGTGAGCTTGTGTCTGAGGGACATCTTACTCTTACGGCAAAGCAACGGGTGTAGGCGACCCAAAACCATAGCGGCTTTATTACGTACTCTATCTATGTGAGACTCGAAATTTAAGTGTCTATCTAGTGTGACACCGAGATACTTGACCTCGTCGGTCCAAGGTATGTCGGTGTCGTATAGCCTGATGGGCTGCAATCTGTTTACGCGTTGTGTGGGATCGAAGAGTATCGCGGCACTCTTATCGGGATTAACCTCTATACGCCATCGAAGAAACCAATCACCGAGTGTGCTAACGGTTTCTTCGATGAGTTTCCTAAGTTTGTCCGGCCGCCAATGAGAAGCGTAGATAACTGTGTCATCAGCATAACAACCTACCTCTACTCCCGGGAGCCGAGGTAGGTCACTGATGAACAGGTTGAAAAGGGAGGGCGCGAGTATTGAACCCTGTGGCACGCCTGAGCGTATCGGATGTATTGACGATAGTTCGCCGTCTACTCTATAACGGAAAGTCCTATCTGTGAGAAAATCGCGAATGATATGAACTAATCTATCGGGTATGCGAGATTGACATAATTTATGTACGAGCCCTCCGTGCCAGACCTTATCGAAGGCCTTGGCGACGTCAAAGAAAACTGCTATCGTGCGTTTCGGATTTTTCTTTTTCGGGTTCGGGTCGCGATTCGGATCAGCGTTAAAGTTAGAAAAAATGTACTCCGTGAGGCGGTGTACTTGATTTGTACATGAATGTTCGGCGCGAAAACCGAACTGTTCGGGCGGTATTAAATTAAGCTCCGTAAACGAAGTCTGGAGACGGTTCAGAAGGAGCCGCTCGTAAAGTTTACCTAGCGTATCTAATAAACTAATAGGGCGATAGCTAGCGGGAAGCGTAGCTTTTTTGCCGGGTTTATGTATACCTATCACTACGGCTTTTTTCCAGACGGCTGGAAAATAGCCCTGGGACATGGCCGCATTGAAGATGCAGACCAATAGAGCTATGATGTGGTCAGGAAGGAGTCTCAGCACCTCGTTCCTGATTCCATCGGGACCTGGGGACTTTCTAAGTTTGAGACGCTTTATGGCGGCCGAGACTTCGTCAAAAGTTATCGAGGTTAGGGTATCCGCGGGAGGAGACGCGAGTGCATGCTCTACCGACGACTCGATCGAACCGATATGAACAGTATCAGTATTATCAGTGTTTGGCGAACACTGTTTCTCTAAACTCGCGGCTAGACATTCTGCTTTATCTATACTATCGAACGCGGGAGGCAACCCGGGGCCTCTGTCGAGAGGAGGCATCGGGGTGGCGAGATCTGATTTCATAGTGCGCGTGAGTCTCCAGTACGACAGGTGAGACGGCCGGAGATCCTCCAGAAGCCTGTCCCACCTGTCGCCCCGAATCTCAGAGATACGAGTTTTAACTAACTTACGTAACGAACGTAATCGATCGCGGTTCTCTACAGACGGGTAAGCGTCGTGAGCTCGAGTCGCGGCGTTCTTTTCCGTGATCAACGCTTTCACGTCGTCAGGGAGTATAAAGCGGCGATCGTTCGCCGCTTGTACCTCTTTCGAGGTCTCTCTGACGGCGGTCTGAAGATAGTTGACCAGGGAATCGATAGCCGAATCCGCGTCGGCTCTAGACGTCAACACGTCTGGGATCCCGTCTAAAATGTCAGACGATGGATTTTCTTTAAAATAACGAGTTAAACTAACGTAATCAGCTACCCTGACCGACGGAGGGGTGAAATCTGAATCGAAACCTAACTGCAATACTACCGGGCGGTGATCTGAATCAAGTTCGTGTACGACTTGTATGAGTCGTACCCGAAGCGTGATATTTTTTAAAAGAGCTATGTCTAGTACTGACGGGCGACAGTTGTCTTGATAGTGCGTGGGTTCCGGAGGGGCTATGACGTCAAATGCGAGGACCCTACCTAGATTGTCGAGTATCCTCCCGTTACGAGAGGTTCTCGGACTATTCCAGATAACGTTCCCGCAGTTGAGGTCCCCCGCTATAATAACTGAATCTCCTAAGTTGAGTAGCGCTCGTAAATCGGTTTGTAATAACTCTTTGTTCGGCGAGAGATACGCGGATACTAATACAATAGACGGATGACCGGTCATACCTAGCGTACATACTGATACTTCCATATTGGTTAGAACGGGCGGATCTATCGGCATGCAATATAACGAACGCCTATAGTAAATTAAGGTGCCGCCCCCGCGGGTGACACGGTCGTTTCTAACTATGTTGTAGTTCGCGATTCTCGGATTGCGCATTTTCGGTTTTAAAAGCGTCTCCTGGACGAGGAGAACGTCAATCTGTCTATCGCGTAGAAAGGCAGCTACTAGATCGCGCTGTGTCCTAAGATTTCTCGCGTTAAAAAACGAAAGAGATAGACCGCGCGGTTTTATCCTATTCATAGCTGAGAATTTTAATTAAATGTGTTTGAATTCTCGGAACGAACGATACGATGTAAACTCGCAGCAATACTAGGGTATTGCGCGAGCACGTTGAGCTTGCCTAAGTCCTCCTCAGCCTGGAGGGCCTCGTTGAAGTTTAAGACTTCTTGTAGGTCGAGGCTTGAGAGGCTGCCGAAGGGGGCCTAGTCTGGTGTGCGGGAGCGAAATTTACACCCAGACCACGGCGGCGTGATCTGAGGTTACGCGGGCGTGGGCGTGAGCACGCTCTGTTTGGAGAGACAGGCTGGTACTGATCGTTCGCTGCCGTTATTTCATCGGGAGGATCGGTAAAAATGTGTCGCCTACGAAGCCTAGGGGGGAAGCCCTAACACTTCTTTCTTGAACGCCTTACGGAGACTCGACGCGTACTGATAAGTACGATTTCAGGCACTGAAAAGTGCGGTTTACAGGCGCACCGAAAAGTGCACTCTTTGTCACTCCGAAAAGTAACAAAGCCCGGCCTTGCGGCCCAACAAACGGCCGTGTCCAAGACACAGCCACACCCCATTTTTTTATTCTACGCTAAACACCATTTCGTTAACTATTACACTTATCGGTTTTATATCATAAACGCAATATTTCCTATATGAATTAGACTCTAGTAGGATGCATATGTACATTGAACAACAAGGGGAGGTCACGGTTCTAATTAGATTGAGACATTATAAAAGGAAGTCCGCGCGAGGAGTTCCGATCTGGACGCGGTAGCGTACGCACGTGCGCTCCGTGTTTTTTTCGTAACTTACACCGACCCACGTGTTTGCGCGGACTTCCTTTTATAATGTCTCAATCTAATTAGAACCGTGACCTCCCCTTGTTGTTCAATGTACATATGCATCCTACTAGAGTCTAATTCATATAGGAAATATTGCGTTTATGATATAAAACCGATAAGTGTAATAGTTAACGAAATGGTGTTTAGCGTAGAATAAAAAAATGGGGTGTGGCTGTGTCTTGGACACGGCCGTTTGTTGTACGTGAATACGTCTCGTAACGGGTGATATTTTCTATACAAATTATTATTATTTATGTGTCATAATCATAAGAAGTTCTTCGGATTTCCATGTTTTGTTTATAATGACAATTGTTCCATTTAACGGGTTCAGGACGGAATTTCAACGGAAATAAACAAATAATTACTGTGTTATAACTTTATTAATTAAAGGTCTGTGTGATCCGCTCGGCCACGTTCCCTTATTACATTGCCGACACTGCTTGACTCGGTCATATGGTGTTTTATTGGTACCATTCGATTGGTTTTGAGATGCTCTTTCCAACTCAATACGATTTCTGTATTTGGATTTGGCTTTTCGACGCGTATAGGCCGAAGGTTATATATTTTTTGATATTTTATTTTTATTTCAACCCCTTATTATATACACAGTCACGATTTTACACTAAAGTTGTAGCTTCACCGAGTCGAAAGTTATACTAAATTGAAATCTCAAAACGCAGCAGAATTACCTCAAAATTCCGGCGCTTCCTGCCACGCCGTGTGAGATGTATTACAGTCCTGTTTATTAAGTCCTGTTATATTAAATTCTTTGATCCTTTAGCTATCCAGTGGTATAATTTAATTTTGGATGTAGAGAATAGATTCGAAACTACATTGCTTAACTGGATCCCTCGATTTTGTTATCATTAGGTTTTTGGATTGCCCCTGTATGGTAACAAATTTGAAGACGTATTCACGTCAAAACAGCAGACGAAACGCTTAACAGTAACGATAGATAGATAACTCGTGAACAAATCATCAGCGAAACTGATCACGAGATTATGTTATCAAGACATCGAATTATTTCGTTTATTCCGATTAAAATTATAAACAAATACTAAATTAAAATTCCTAAAAGAGTTCTTTTGTAAATTATGTACGTTTTTTACCATAACATCATTTGATTTTAAATAACAATATGGATAGATGTCATACGCGTTACACTTTGTGGTAAATGACTTGTTTGTAGTAATGACTGCAAAGCTACCGAAACACACCTTTGGGTTTGGTTTGTTTGGCCACCTTTGCTTGCCGACAAATTTTCAACAGTGGTAGTTAAACACGCGGATTTAGAAAAACGTTCTACTTACCTACATAGCACTATGCTATGACTTCATCACGATGTTTTCCTTCACCGAAAGTTCCAGATCACTGCAATATTTAATGCATGGGCACCTAACTAGATTTAGTAACACCATATCGGAGATTCGAATGTTGTATGCAGTTATAGTAAACACTTATCATAAAACTAGCATACTTTTGTAATGCATAGAGTAATTGTAACCGGATCTTACGGCGCGCCATCGGACTCCGCCATCAAACATCGGACACCGACACTGGACACCGCTGCGCTCCAGCGGGTCTGCTGAGCGTCTCGCATCACTACCTCGGCCTACACAGGACCTTCTAAACCCTTTGCAAGGGGACACAACGAAGCGGAACACAATCTCCCTCATCAAACATCACTCAGAGCTAGCATCAAATCAAAAATACTTTATTCAATTTAGGCTCTCAAAAAGCGCTTATGATCGTCTAAGCTAAGCTTTTGGTTCGGACAAACAACCCACTCATCGAGAAGAACCGGCAACAAACTCGATCCGGTTTATCTTTCCATGATACATATTTTTGCAAACAGATAATTACATTCGTTTTTCGTCGAATGGAGAGAGTGTCATATAAAGACATTAAAACCCGCTTGATATGGTGCTTGAACTCACTATCCAACGAATTAGTAATGTGTTTTGTGAATTATTTATAAAAGCAAATTCTTATATTAGGCAATAGCATATTTCCAAATAATGAAGTTTAGACATTGCTATGGAGGTAACAAATTAGATTCCTAAAATAGATCTATAATCATTAAGGATTGATTGTTTGTCACAAAGGACTTAACATTGTATTCTGACAATTACACTTGAGAAACTGTTCCCTTTTTAAGTTCATACTTTTATCAGCTTTGACCAAGATCAAGCATTATATTAACTGGCATGTGTTGGTATATTCAGAAATACCAATGTATGAATTTATTATATTGAATTAATTTTCGGTTAAACAGATAGGATCACAATTAAGTGCTGGTGATATCTTTACTAAATAAAGAAAAATAATTGGATGATTTTTTTTTAAATTTTATATTTGTACCATATAAGTATATCTGATAATATCTGTACCCGAGAATATACAGCTTCTATATTATCGAAATATATAATGAGAAATTGATATAACACTGACTTGGTAATTTCAAGAAAAGGATACAAACATTGAGACATCAAATAACTGCATTTTAAATACTCAACAGTTTACTTTTTGATACCTTTAGTGTTTGAATACAAACTCACTTTATTTAAAATGATGATTTGATTGGAAACCGAAAGAAAGAATGGCTCTGACCACATAAAGACTAATTTACTAACATATAATGTTATTCATTAATCATAAAGTTACATTTAAAATTACAGAGGACACAATGGGCACTGGTAATGATATCTGCACATTTGGTTGATGAGTTAATAATACTGTTACAGGCATATCTCAGATCACATTACACGTGTCACACATTTCCATTGTTAAATCGACCCAAATTCACTATAATCATACATAAAACTATAGTTATAACATTATACACTATATGTGTAATAATGACATTATTAGATCTTGGCTATATCTTTATATACACTGGTGGTCATATAATTAGAAACACTACCAATGGTCCTTGACATTATATAAGATACTTCAACGCAACCGACATCTGACATAGTTCTTTCCATCGAAATTTACCATATTTATTTTTGTTTCATCTGAAAATAACACTTTTTTCCATTCTCGTACAGCCCAATTAACATATTTGTTGGAGCCTTTAATTGGGTCCTTTTTAGGAACACAAATGATTAGCGTATTTTCTCTGGGAGAGGTTTTTCTTGGCCAAGCCTTTCTAAGAACATTTTCAACAGTTCCATGCGTTTTATAATGATCAATTGCATTAAAAACTTTCTTAACAGAATAATTTAAATGCTCAGCTATTCTTCTGTATGCTCACTTATGATCTATATGTAAATTAACAATTATTCGCCTAGTTGACACATCACAACTTTTATTTTGCCCATTTTGGACAAAATAAAATTCAGAATAAATTTTGAATTGCCGCCAAAATAATAGAAAAAGCCAAGAATAAAAAGCTATTCTCCAATTTTTTTTAAAAGCGGCCAGTAACAGAAAATTAACTCCTACATGTGTAAGACTCATTTTGTAATTAAAAGTAAGATATGGTTATATTTTATGCATTTAATGAGTTTTTTTATTTGAGTGGCTATATTATTGCATGATTATTAATTATTGAATGTATATATTTTTTTTTGAATATTTGTACATTGAAGTTATACTTTCTTTATTCATAAGAAGTGTTTCTTATTATATGACCACTACTGTATATAGAACATATTGTAAAATAAAAAATAAATATTCTTTCATTTGTAATTAATAGAATAAATACGTCCCTAAATAATAATAAAATTATATTACAAACATTAAATTAACAGTAAGAGTCATGTTTATGAAGCAGAGTTATTACAGTATAGTTATTTTAGCCAGCCAAATGGCCAGCACTCTACAGTTATATTGTTAAATCTCCATACAATGCAATTGCTTCACCTGAAACATACTGAAGAGACTCAAGGCTAGAATAATTAGTAAGCTACACTATGGACACCTGACTAGCGTGCTCATATCAAGTATGTAGTTAAACTACTTATACAATACAAAAAAAAACTATTTTTATAAACATATTGCCTTTGTATTTTACTCTATTTTCATATACATGCCCTGATTAAATTGAGGTTTTGTTTGTTAGTGTAGATATTTTGCAGTAGTAGAAATTAATTCAAATTTATAGACACATCTTTATTGAAAGTATTGTCAGATTTTTCTAAAAGAGTATCAATATTGTAGTGACAACATTAAGTAATATATTTTAATTATCTTGCCCTTAAAAATATTCTTATTTAATAAAACCGTATATATTGCGGTTTTTTGGGCCATATTTGACCATAACATGGACGCACGAGAAAAATCGATAATTTGGCCAAAAACCAAAACAACACACGCACTACTGAGAATCTAATTAGAAAAATAATTTATTGTTACAATAAAGCTAATGACAGATTTAAAAACCATATAATTTTTCACTCAATAATAGCAGAAGATAGTATGAAAAGCGTGTAGCTCACACTGTAAGGACACTCACCCATTTTGTTCCGGCTGAACTCGCTGTTCAAACAACACGTTTATACACAGTATAACCTTTTTTCATGATCACGTTAACAATGAATTTAATATAACCAAATGTCTGGTATTTACTACAAAACTTATAAGACGATCATTAGAATAAAACAACAAAATAAATGAAGCGGTTCTTTCCGCCGTTCACAGAACGTTTTAACGTCAACTGACAAGCGCTTTACGCGCTCCGCAACATAAGCGCGCGTGCGTTCAAAAACTAAAAATTAAATTATTTAAATGCGTTCGCTATTTTTGCTTTATCTTACAAACGCGTTCGGTCGAACCGAGTTTTAAAATGAATAAGCCGTTCTAGATTCTAGAACTTGCACGTATTCTTATTACATAAGCGTTATTTATATGTATGGATATTATCTATACTTTTTGTTATTGCAAATACATATGTAATTATATTCACTACTAGCTATACCCGCAGATCCACACGCGTTTTTAAAAATCGTATTAAAGAGTTATAAAATTTTGAGACTATGTACAATTATAGAAATGCTCTTTAAAGGCAATTGTAAGTACGACGCGCACGCCACTAAAGTTACATGTAATGTGTACATTAGATATATAAATACTAACAGCGTGCCAAATGAGGTTTGTCATCAGCAACACATTTGGAACCTTAACCCACCATATAACCTAAGAGCTCACTTACACTCAACTAATGAAACAATAACTTAAATTATTAATATAAAAATTTACATTTACATTAAATTTAATATACATTGTCATTATAATTAAGATTTTGTGACTATATAAAAAATAAACGCTTGTTTGTTCCGCAACAAATTGTATTATGACTCTTTACGTAATACGTTTATAATCTAAGATCTTATTAGGAAGACCTCTATATCATTAATGTTATTAATAATTATAATGTCGAATTGTAAACAATAAGCCGATAATTATTTATTTCATTAAAAATAAAGAATGAGTTGAAATCTTGTTAAATTTCATGCAGACAAAGTTTCGGGTAACAGCTAGTCTAAACAAAAATTGCTTAAATTACTTTTTATAATGTCCGCTATTTACCGGTGAAAGTCCCGTAAAAACGGTCGAACCGTTTCGTAGATAGCACTGCAAGCGAAGCCACGGTTAACAGCTAGTATAAACTAAAATTGCTTAAATTACTTATTATAAGATCAGCTATCTGCCAGTGAAAGTTATCTGAAGATCGATCGAACCGTTTTGAAGATAGTACTGCGGGCGAAGCCACGATTAACAGCTAGTATAAACTAAAATTGCTTAAATTACATTTTATAAGATCAGCTTTCTGCCAGTGAGTTATGTTAAGATCGCTCGAGCCGTTTTAGAGACAGCATTGCGGGCGAAGTCACGGTTAACAGCTAGTATAAACTAAAATTGCTTCAATTACTTTTTATAAGGTCAGTCAGCTATCTGTCAGTGAAAGTTTTGTGAAGATCGGTTGAACTGTTTTGAAGATAGTACTGCGGGCGAAGCCACGGTTAACAGCTAGTCTAAATTAAAATAAACTAAATTACTTGAAATGATGTCCGCTATTTGCTGGTGAAAATCGGTCCAATAGTTTTGGAGATAGCATTGCAGACGAAGTCGCGGTTAATACCTAGTCTAATTTAGAGTAGCCTAAGAAACCCGCTGTAATTTCATCTATGTGTCAGTGAAATTCCTGTCAAAATCGGTCTAGTCGTTTCGGAGATTACCCGGAACAAACAGACTGAAAGACCGACAAAAATTTTAAAAATTTGCATTTTTGTTATCAGTAGCGTGTATACTTTCGTACAAAAGTAGTAAAAATTTTTTATGTCGATATTACATACAGACACTTCATTTTTATTATATGTATAGAAGATTTTATACATAATGAACTATTATGGACTAATGAAAATGTAATTTTCTAAAGGGGGTGACGGTTCAGAAAAGGTTGAAAGAAAGGAAATCATTTTGAAGAACATATTTGGCTATGAATATTTCAATTATCTAAATAGATGAACTTTTTCCAGATAAAGTAAATGCTAATGTAATAATGAAACAGTGTCCATGCAGTTATGTACCGCAATAGATGGTGAAATTTTTGAAATATATATTTTTATAAATATATATTTTTGAAAAATATCTTAAACGATCAATGACATGATTTTACTACAGAATATAAGGTGATTGTTTATATTTACAGAAATGAAAAAGGGTTACCTATATAAATTGACTAGCTGTTACCAGCGGCTTCGCACGCGCTTTTTAAAAATTTATTAAAGAAATGTAATATTGTGAGTGGGTGTGTACATTACTGAAACGCTTTTTCAAAAACATTTGTAACTACGACACGAACGCCATCTACTGTAACATGTAACGTGTACATTAGATATATGAATACTAATATTATATCGAATGGGATGGGATGGGACACTATTGAAACGGTGCGCATTAAAGAAATACTACATAGTGTACCAATTCAAATAAAAAAAGAATTATTAAAATCGGTTCACAATTGACTAAAATATCGATTAACATACATAAAAAAATACATACAACCGAACATAGTAACCCCCTCCTTTTTCGAAGTCGGTTAAAAAAAAAGTCCTCTGTCAACTTATCTGTTCGCGATAAAGTCAAAAACTTCCATTTTCATGCTGTTTTCACCAGTAGATAGAATGATAATTTATGGGGAAGGTTTAGGTATAATTTGTCAAGTTTTTCATTTTATTATCGGTCTCCGTCCGTATAACGTCTTCCGAGCCCGCTAGTTATCTGCCCGTAAAAGCCCCGTGAAAGTCGGTACAATCAATTAGGAGATAGAAGGATATTGCGGACGAAGTCTTGAGAAACAAAATAAAATAGTTTAAGTTACTTCTTATAAGGTGAGTTAGCTTCCAGTGAAAGTCCCGTGAAAATCAATTCAAGCATTACGGATATTCCACTGCGGCCGAAGGCGAATAAAAAACCTAAATTATTTTTATAAGGTCTGTTATCTACCAGTGAATACCCCGTCTTACTACATAACTTCAGAATTGGCAGTATGGATTAATTCCTTCGCCTATGAACTATTTGAATAGGAAAAAAAAACTTTGAAAATGTTAGCTTTGATACTTACTACATAACTTCAGAATTGGCAGTATGGATTAATTCCTTCGCCTATGAACTATTTGAATAGGAAAAAAAAACTTTGAAAATGTTAGCTTTGATACTTACTACATAACTTCAGAATTGGCAGTATGGATTAATTCCTTCGCCTATGAACTATTTGAATAGGAAAAAAAAACTTTGAAAATGTTAGCTTTGATACTTACTACATAACTTCAGAATTGGCAGTATGGATTAATTCCTTCGCCTATGAACTATTTGAATAGGAAAAAAAAACTTTGAAAATGTTAGCTTTGATACTTACTACATAACTTCAGAATTGGCAGTATGGATTAATTCCTTCGCCTGTCCTATTGAACGAATATTATTACTACTACTAACGAAATCTCTCAAAAGGAAAAAAGTGCCCGATTTTGAAACGTTCTTCATTGGTGCTCTGCTTCTATTGGTCTTAGCGTGATGATATATAGCCTGTAGCCTTCCTCGATAAATGAGTTATTTAAAACCGAAGGATTTTCTCAAATCGGACTGGTAGTTCCTGAGATTATTAATTACTTTTTTAAGGTCTGTTATCTACCAGTAAATACCCCGTGAAAATCGGCCCAAAGTAATGCGGACGAAGCCGCGGACAAATAAAGTAGAATATGTCAACCGCTATAATTTCGGTTATCTGGCAGTAAAAAGTAAAATTCCCGTTAAAATAGGTCCAGTCGTTTTGGAGATTACCCAGGACAAACAAACAAACAGACAAAATATAATAATATAGACAAAGTATAAAAAAAGTTTTTTTTGGTCATTTGTAGCCATATCCATTCATCAAAAAGTTGTTATTTTAATTGTACATACACAAACTTTATTTTTATAATACGTAATATAGAACAAATAAAAAATTGGAAATAAAAGTAGTATAAAATTTTGAATACGAAAACAAAATAAACTTTGAAAATGTTAGCGTTGATACTTACCACATAACTTCAGAATTGGCAGTATGGATTAATTCCTTCGCCTATGAACTATTTGAATAGGAAAAAAAAACTTTGAAAATGTTAGCTTTGATACTTACTACATAACTTCAGAATTGGCAGTATGGATTAATTCCTTCGCCTATGAACTATTTGAATAGGAAAAAAAAACTTTGAAAATGTTAGCTTTGATACTTACTACATAACTTCAGAATTGGCAGTATGGATTAATTCCTTCGCCTATGAACTATTTGAATAGGAAAAAAAAACTTTGAAAATGTTAGCTTTGATACTTACTACATAACTTCAGAATTGGCAGTATGGATTAATTCCTTCGCCTATGAACTATTTGAATAGGAAAAAAAAACTTTGAAAATGTTAGCTTTGATACTTACTACATAACTTCAGAATTGGCAGTATGGATTAATTCCTTCGCCTATGAACTATTTGAATAGGAAAAAAAAACTTTGAAAATGTTAGCTTTGATACTTACTACATAACTTCAGAATTGGCAGTATGGATTAATTCCTTCGCCTGTCCTATTGAACGAATATTATTACTACTACTAACGAAATCTCTCAAAAGGAAAAAAGTGCCCGATTTTGAAACGTTCTTCATTGGTGCTCTGCTTCTATTGGTCTTAGCGTGATGATATATAGCCTGTAGCCTTCCTCGATAAATGAGTTATTTAAAACCGAAGGATTTTCTCAAATCGGACTGGTAGTTCCTGAGATTATTAATTACTTTTTTAAGGTCTGTTATCTACCAGTAAATACCCCGTGAAAATCGGCCCAAAGTAATGCGGACGAAGCCGCGGACAAATAAAGTAGAATATGTCAACCGCTATAATTTCGGTTATCCGGCTGTAAAAAGTAAAATTCCCGTTAAAATAGGTCCAGTCGTTTTGGAGATTACCCAGAACAAACAAACAGACAAAATATAATAATATAGACAAAGTATAAAAAAAGTTTTTTTTGGTCATTTGTAGCCATATCCATTCATCAAAAAGTTGTTATTTTAATTGTACATACACAAACTTTATTTTTATAATACGTAATATAGAACAAATAAAAAATTGGAAATAAAAGTAGTATGAACTATTTGAATAGGAAAACAAAATAAACTTTGAAAATGTTAGCGTTGATACTTACCACATAACTTCAGAATTGGCAGTATGGATTAATTCCTTCGCCTATGAACTATTTGAATAGGAAAAAAAAACTTTGAAAATGTTAGCTTTGATACTTACCACATAACTTCAGAATTGGCAGTATGGATTAATTCCTTCGCCTATGAACTATTTGAATAGGAAAAAAAAACTTTGAAAATGTTAGCTTTGATACTTACCACATAACTTCAGAATTGGCAGTATGGATTAATTCCTTCGCCTATGAACTATTTGAATAGGAAAACAAAATAAACTTTGAAAATGTTAGCGTTGATACTTACCACATAACTTCAGAATTGGCAGTATGGATTAATTCCTTCGCCTGTCCTATTGGACGAATATTATTACTACTACTTACTACGTTACCATGGCAACGTATATAATAATAACGTAATCGCTCAAAAGCAAAAAAAGTGCCCGATTTTGAAACATTTTCCATTGGTGCTCTGCTTCTATTGGTCTTAGCGTGATGATATATAGCCTGTAGCCTTCCTCGATAAATGAACTATCTAAAACTGAAAGACTTTCTCAAATCGGACTGGTAGTTCCTGAGATTATTAATTACTTTTTTAAGGTCTGTTATCTACCAGTAAATACCCCGTGAAAATCGGTCCAAAGTAATGCGGACGAAGCCGCGGACAAATAAAGTAGAATATGTCAACCGCTATAATTTTGGTTATCTGGCAGTAAAAAGTAAAATTCCCGTTAAAATAGGTCCAATCGTTTTGGAGATTACCCAGAACAAACAAACAAACAGACAAAATATAAAAATATAGACAAAGAATAAAAAAGTTTTTTTTGGTCATTTATAGCCATATCCATTCATCAAAGAGTTGTTGTTATTTTAATTGTACATACACCAACTTTATTTTTATAATACGTAATATAGAACAAATAAAAAATTGGAAATAACAGTAGTATAAACTTTTTGAATACGAAAACAAAATAAACTTTGAAAATGTTAGCGTTGATACTTACCACATAACTTCAGAATTGGCAGTATGGATTAATTCCTTCGCCTATGAACTATTTGAATAGGAAAAAAAAAAACTTTGAAAATGTTAGCTTTGATACTTACCACATCACTTCAGAATTGGCAGTATGGATTAATTCCTTCGCCAGTCCTATTGGACGAATATTATTGTAGTAATATACGTACCACGTTACCATGGCAACGTATATAATAATAACGTAATCGCTCAAAAGCAAAAAAAGTGCCCGATTTTGAAACATTCTTCATTGGTGCTCTGCTTCTATTGGTCTTAGCGTGATTATATATAGCCTATAGCCTTCCTCGATAAATGAGCTATCTAAAACCGAAAGACTTTCTCAAATCGGACTGGTAGTTCCTGAGATCATAGCGTTCAACCAAACAAACAAACAAACAAACTCTTCAGCTTTATATATTAGTATAGATAATTAAAGAATGATATGTTCAATTTTTCAACCAATAATCCTATGTCAATTTGGAAATATAACGAAATTACCATTTTCTTTTGTGTCGCATTGCAAATAAAACAAACATCGAACAGCTTCATAAAATAGTGCTTTATTGATTAAAATTATTAGATATATATATAGTAATTTGAATTAGATATAGGAGTTTTAAAAGTAGCTCTACGAGGACATTTATATATTTTGGGACGAAAATAAACAAAAATAGAGTCCTATTAGATCAACCTTCTTATATATCACAAATTATTTTCTTTCCATTTCAAACATAATTTGTTTGTTGTTTTAAAGTATATATCTCAGATAACATAGCGAACATTTCAATATGGAGCACACCTGCTATATGTAAGAATTCATTAAAATATAAATTACATACATTTTATTTTATTTTGTACGATTACGATATTAGTTAATAGGCAACTAGCCTATTCGTAATTAAAAATGTTATCGGTTTTAAACTTTTTCAGAGTACATTGTTTTAATTCGTTATGTTTTAGCATTATGTAGCTTTTGATACAAGTGTGAGAAATTATACACGTTATAAACTAATTTTATGTTTAAAAATAAACTCTCCGAAATATATAGAAACCTATCTGGAGTAATTATGTTATAGTTTAGACAATTATAAGTTGCAATCGTCTATGAAGAAATATTCCTATACATATGAAACATAGTAAAAGAAAGAAAAACCTATTTAATTATACGAAACTATGAAAATAAATGAGCACAATTTCTTTACATACACAATAAATTTTTAATCAACACAATCTAAAATGCAAAATAGGAGAGAATGAAAAAGTTCAGTTTGAATTACTCGATGACAAAATTGTAACCCATTGGTTAGAACAAAGGACATGATTACTTACTAACCCAACTGTCGTGAGCATATTTGAGAGTCCTGGCATATGAACAATATGTTATAACTCTTTGACGTAGAACAAGAATTGTTTTGAAATATAGCAAACATTATCAATGTAATTTATGTGAAATATAAAGAAAACAAACTCTAGACTACATGTTAAAGGACGTAGCAAGGAAACAAATGTATTACCAGTGATCTGTGACCATCATCATATTATATCACTTTGTAATAATTAATTAATTACAAATTAAATTATCAATCTTGCGCTATTACAGCAAACTGCTTTTCTTCAACCTCGGTACCTTTTAATAATACTGCCTCTTTATTTAAGATGTTTGTTGTAGACACTGTAAGTGGAAAAATATAAAAAAACAACAAGTTCAGTGAGCATTGCAACACTGCTATCATTTTTATTTTCAATCTTGTTTACCGTCGCGCGAGACGTTGGAGTCGTCACAGTGACCATAATTCGTCGGAACACCCCTATTGACAATGATCACATGAGGGTAGAACACAGAAATTGCTCTCGCTAATGAAAACATTGCAATACATCCATCAGCTCGTTAACACGTTCTAGCCACTTTAACTCACTCTGCGAATATTACCATTCGTTATAAGAGTACTAAAACTGCACATTATATATAAAGGTTTATATTTTGTGTTTTGATTTACCTCAGAGAATCATTTCTGGTAATTTAGTTACAAGAAAAAATTGCAATACTATCTACCGTACAGAAAATAGAGTAAACAGTATTTGTAGCGAGAAAGCGTACTATCTAAATCGAGATATTATGCACGAAGCAACATACTTCTATTATCTATAACAACTATTCTGCAATTACAATTTATTTTTATTTACAAACGAATTCAAATATTTCTGTATAAGTATTACTATATGGAATTAAATAATAGCTTCCTTTGCTGCCTGACGACCGTTTATGATTATGAAAAATAATAAGAAAATTACAATTTAAAAAACAATTTTTCACTAGAACAAGGCTTCATATAACCATCTTTATAAGGTTTCAGCAATAGCGCGCATTACGCTTCCTTTATAAAATATATTTCCTCGTAGACAAACTATCAGCGTGTTATATAACATAAAATGTGCAATAATGTTTATGTATGCTGTTAAAATATTCTAACTAGCTAACAAAATTCACATGGTAAGGCTAGAACTGATTAGCACAGTGCCACGAGTGCGTCTTAAACGTTACGTTCCGTCAAATAACACACTCTGGGCGCGTTCCACAAGACGTTCACAACGCTCACAACAGCCGTTTAGCCGTTCCACTTGTGTGTGTCGTAGTCCGGTGAAGCTGTTAAGACCTTGCTAGGACAACAGCGTAGTCAGTTCGAAAAAAAAACCGTTCCACTTGATGACCGCGAGCGTTGCAGTCGTACCAAAAACGTCATTAATGACGTCATAACACACGCCCGCGCGAACCTCACGGCGCCCCATGTCTGGAGGTGGGTCGATGTGAGCGTTGACAAATTGGCGGGATTTTCAATAAAGATGGCGACCGTAATAATGTCATTATTTCATGCAGTAAAGAATATTTATATTAAACATATTGTATTTAATGGATTAATTTAATTTATTAATATATTTACATGAAATATGTTAATTAAGTTTTGATAATTTTAAATTCTATTTAAAAATGTTTTATATAAATATATATATGTGTATATATATATATATGATTTTTTTATAATAAATAAAGTTGAATGAGAAAAATATATCCTTTGTATACTTTTATAAAACATAGTTCAATAATATGTACAATTATCACGAAATATCCTACTGTTGCCTCAAAAGACATTCTTCTTATGTCAATGCGAATTAATTAAATACTGCACTAAAATTAAATAATACATTTATCTTTCAATATACTTAAATCAATTTACATAATAATTATTACAATTTACTGTTAAGACATAACCTTTTAAAGCTTTTGCTTTATTATTTCTAGATCGCCATTTGTATTATTTACCTGAACGCTCAAAACGTCCCATTATGCGTTCCACTTGGGTGTACGATTGTAACGCCCGGGAGTAAGTGGAACGGGAAAACTCGCGGTCGTGAGCGTGAGCGTTGTGAGTGCTTAGTGGAACGCAGTCTCCTGTCTCTGTGTTACTATCATACAGCAGAGGAAGCGACTATTCTTTT
Organism: Antheraea pernyi; assembly: GCA_015888305.1. Lineage (NCBI taxonomy): Eukaryota > Metazoa > Arthropoda > Insecta > Lepidoptera > Saturniidae > Antheraea > Antheraea pernyi. Next base: position 227,052 of record MU158762.1, read on the forward strand.
AAAAAAATACTTTATTTTATATACTCCTTATAGACACCTGCTTTAGATTTTTAGAACCGATTTACTTAACACAAAGTGCCAAGCTAAATACGTTTTAATTTTTATATACAATATTTCCTAAAATATAAGTACTTCATTGTATTTACGTTTTATATCAAACCATTTTAATAGCTCGGTGAAATTAAACGATTATAGGCGGAATTAAGATTAGATTCATAGAACCGGTTTAGTTATTGTTTCACTACAATATTTATTTTAAGCGGTTACAATAACAGTAACGCAAATTAATCCCTACCTTTTAGTTTAACACCCATTACTAATCTCGAATTATATTAAAGCAGTCTTTTGTAGATTATATATTTCTTAGAATCACTAAACTATGAAACGTCATTTTAGCCAAAAATTTACTCAAAAAACTATTCGCTGTTATTATATTTTTAAATAATAACTGTCAGGCGGCCATTTTAACTTGCGGTTCATGTATTACACTGAAATAGGCAAAGAACGCCGAACCAATGAGAACGTGACAGTACACTAGTAAAATACTAGTAACAATACAGGGAGATGTGAAAAGTTAAAATCGTCCAGTCGGGTTCATGGTCGTACACTGCCACCGAATAAAATTAAGCTATTTTTAAATGACTGTCGATTCTGAATTGTAAAAATTGTACCAAACTATTTTGTAATTGTTACCGTTTGTTATTTACATTATTTATTTTGTGTTTTTCACTTTTGCTATTATACTTTAACAAACAATTCCCACTATAGAGCATCATTGTTGACGTTACCAACTGGATAATTATTCCGTTTTACAAAACGTATTGTAATTACTTCGATGCTCCAACGCGACGGTGGCCGCGGGGTTATTGCTAGACCTTTCTACAGAATTATGTGACACCTCAGAGTTCATATTTTGTTTTATTAAGTGAAATCCTCTTTTGTGTACAATAACCAAACTATATTGCGTAAAATAGCATTATAATTACATAAGGTCAAATTACACAAAATATAAATAAAAAATGAAACCGACGAAATGACAGTTTAAAATTTCGGCAAAAACTAATTTATTATACACATATAAATCTAATTTAACTTTGACACATCGTAATATGTATTATTCACGGCAATATGCTTGCACACAGTACATGTAGGCTTGTAGGCGTGTAGGTAAATTATAACTCTCATGGTATTTGACCACAGCTTATGTAAAAAAGTTTCGCTCGTTTTTTTTTACAATTAAACAGGAAAGTTAATAAACGCGGCGCAAGAATATTTAAATACGGCATTGAATTAGTGGAAAGAATAAACTCTTTATGGAAATTTATTTTCATCATAAATATCTATAAGCCTCATGTATCTGTGGAATGTAGTTTTAATTGAAATTTAATTACTATGTGGTCACAAAAAAATTAATTTACTGTAAATTTAATCAGATTTTTATTTATTTATAAGTAAAATTCGCACACTCCGGTTTTTATTTTTCTATATTCAAATAATAATAATAATAATAATTTAAATACATACATAAATTTGTTTTTTTATGTAATAGTTGAAGTAATAGACATCACAAGATAACAATTATAACAAATGTAACTAAACATTCCATTATTGAAATACATTGTATGAATTGAATATAATAATTAGATATTTAACTCATGCTGATACCCGCATGTAGTCTGTACGTTGCGGGCAACAAGTTCTTTAAAATGGGAGATTTGTTTAACATATTTCAAAAGACTTGTATGGTAATGTCCATGGAATATTTAGAGACGTCCCTGAACTGGAGCACTCAGCGATTGCACACAAATCCCATGAGAAATTATACTATATATTACATCATTACATTTTGTATAGCATTTGACAATAACGTATATTAAATTGTTACAAACAATTTCTATGAAATATTGATATAACAGTATAGTACCCGTACCACTGATCAAATAATGGGAGTTTCACAAATTGAATAGGAGATTAAATTAATGTTTTAATTTTCATGTTTTCATCAAATCAAACTATTACAATTAAAAAGTAAAAAAATGTAATTATTATTTAATCCGTTAGTGAGTAGGGAACTGCACGTTATAGCTATATGCATTTCAAATGAGAAGATAATCAAGTTAATGTCAATTTTATTTGCTACTTGTAAAAGTTGTTCAGCCTGCAACAATAACATGAGATATGAACAAAAAAAATCATTTTTATTTGAAACACAAACGATAATCGATTTATTTTATTATTATAGTATTTAAATGTGTATGGAATAATTAAAATTGATATACTTTTCTTATTTTAGATTACACGGTGACGACTCATCTTATATAAATAACAAGTGGCAAACATTGTGTGGTGTGTAATTTAGTGTGGTACTCTAATATAACTTTGTACTTTATCAATTAAGAGTTGGTTATTTTTTTACGAAACTCGCACGCGCAACGGTAAGCAGGATGGTCGTTTAACAATTATCTTTTTATTTGAAACGCACAGTACAAATAGAATTATTGTTGTAAGAAATGTTATGATCAGACATGTGATTATATTGCATTGGGCCTATTTTATGAATATGGGTCCTTCGAGTATTACGTAAGCAGATTGTTTGTAATTTCTGACCGCCCCCAGCAAGAGTAAACCTCTCTCCTCCCATACGTTTTTATAGTATATTTGAATCGGTTCTGGTTTCCTTCTTACTGATGTATAGGAGTTAGCAAGTGTAAGTGCAGGGGGAGGGGGGGGGCTCACTCCGCGTCGGAGTCGGCGTCGCTGCAGCAGGCGGGCCGCGCCGGCGCCGGGCCCCGCGTCTGCTGCCTGCGCGCCAGTACACCGCGACACGTTAATGCACACCTCACTGGTTCAACGCTCGCTATATTCATACGAGGGCATTCACTGCTCGATACGCAATTTAAATCAATTAAAATAATAAGTGCCTAATATTTCCCCTAATTATCTACAGGAATACAAAATTTATATTCAACCCCATACGTGCTTTTGTTCGAGCATGTGACAGGACAGTGTCGGTGACTGCCGGGACGCGCCCAGGGAAGCGTCAAAGGACTTGTGGTCGACGACTACCAACTCGAGATAAATTTTTGTAAATAGGTATGATTCCATGCATTACGCGAGGCAGCCAGTATTTTGAACAATTATTAAAATATATATCGTAAATTATGTGAACAATCATTATATATTTCATAAAATACATGTTGATTTGTAAATTTAAATATTTTGTATCTATACTTTTGAAAGTATTGTTGTTTATTTTATTTTTTTATGTCATAAATGGCAAACGAACAGGTGGGCCACCTGCTGTTAAGTGATATCCACTGTCCATGGACACCAACAACACCAGAGGAGTCGCAAGTGCGTTGCCACCCTTTAGGGGGGAGGGATTAGGGGAGGGAGATGGAAAGGAGGAGAGAGGAGGGGAGGTAGGCCTTCGACGCTCTCACTGACCGAACGAAACGCAACAATGTAAGCACTGTTACTTCACGTTGGTTTTCTATGAGAGGGTGGTACTACCCCGGACGAGCCGACCCATTCATGCTGAAACCAGTAAGTTTCAGCGTGGCTCTACCACCACACAAGTAAGTTAATATTTGTTTTAATATTATTATTTTGCATTTTAAATGTAAGCATAAAGTATGATGTCCTTGAATATTGCGAGTGTTCAACCTATCACCCGTACCGGTCACCGAATAACATTCGATTATTGCGGAAGGAGTGTGGGTGCGGACAGTACGTACGCGAGGCGGCGGTAGTGGTTGAGCCACTCCTCCAGCATCTGCGCCTGCAGCAGCGGGTGCGGGCGCAGCGGCGAGCGCGCGCACAGCACGCCGCAGACCTCGCGCGCGGACACCCACCGCCGCACCGTGCGCTCCGCCCCCACCACCTGCGCACCGCCACACTCCTCTCAGGTGTACATCAAACCATAAGTATAAAAGGAGGTACTACAACCTTCATACCTTACAATAAAACGGATATTACTTTACTTGCATTATACTCATGCGGAGTATATTTATGTGATTTCGGTTCCCGCCTGTGTGCCTACTACCACACTATTTTCACTTCTCAGAATCGGATTTGTATGGAAAAGGCTCGTCTAATTTTGGTTATCAATCCACTCTCTAGATGGCACTGTTATATAATTTTTTTGACAAGTTTAATAACAAAAGATGGTGGGCGACAATTAATTTTGACATTTCAAACTGACAACTTTTAACTATTTGTTTTCATTCTCTTTGTTTACGTATTTGTTACGAGAGTGTGCTACCTTCAATTTTCTTGTCTCCCACAAACAATTTTATCTATGTCCGGTTCTACTTATAAACATTGACTCCTGCATATACATACTTGGATTTAGATTTGCCTTACGATGAATATATTCATTACAAATAAAAATGATCAAAAACTTGTATATGATTTACGCAGTACCGCTGTATGCATATATACATAGCTATAAATGTACATTTATAATCAACAATGTTAGTTCGAAACTCATATTATAGAGGCGCTGATTGGAAAGAACGAGTGCGACCTCTATTTATATAACGTACTCTGTGCCTACTACCGACAATAAATATCATTGACTTCCGGTCAAGAACTTGACAGGTCTCGTCCATATATTTGTATACAGGTACCACATGCCACAATTATTGTTATCCAACGCAATTATTACGTAAAACGAAAAAGAGCGTGCATAGAGGGTATTATTAGTTTATATGTATTAACGGTAAGTACAAGACACGACACATGAATAGCCCTCACCTCATCGCAAGTGAGAAAGTGTACAGGAAGCAGCTTCCCGTCGGAATCTGTCAGCGGCAGGTATATGATCTCCTCGCTGTCCTCCTGCTGTTCACTGCAATAGTTATTGAGTAAGGTGCATGTCGGGCGCGATATTACTGCATGTAGGAGTGAGCAAGGGCGGGCGGTACCGGCAGATGTACGCGTCGGGCGAGGCGAGCGGCACGAGCGCGGAGAAGTGGCCGCGCGTGTAGCCGAGGCACAGCGGCGCCTTGGAGCAGAACGCGGGCTCCCACAGCAGCGGCAGGTAGATGCCTGCACACGACCACCCGCACTTGTACTCGCTCGCTCTCCATTATAACATTCCTCACTTGTTACTGTCACTTAACTACCTAAACTTAGATACGGGATAAATTGACTAATCTATGTCAATTGCATTTCTCACTTTTTAACAATGCGCTGTCGAAACGCTTATGACGTATTTACAGCTTTTTACTTATAATATCATTTGTTCTACGAATAAAACTCATTTGTATTTTCGTCTAGTGGTGCGGCTCGATCCGTCTCAACTACAGAACTATTATATAATATACCAGGTGACTGTTTAAAGGGTAACAACATTCTAAGACACGATATTTCATGGTCACATTTAACATATAAAATAATAATATTAAAACAAATACTAATGAACAAAGAAAACCTTTGTTAAGGTTTATTCTAAAACCTTCAAAAGTATGGATACCATTCGAAACGTAAAGAGATGACACTTAGGTTCAATGAACGAAAGGTGCAAGGGCTCTTTTTTTTTTTCGAACTGTCTACGCTATTGACCAAGCAAGGTCTTAACAGCTTCACCGGACTACTGTGCAAGGGCACGTTTCAAGGTTCATCATTACGTTATTGCTTATTGTCGTACGATACGGTGGAACAAAGCGGAACGGGGCACGTCGTATGCGCGTGACATCACCGCGTCGGTATTTATTATAACAAGTCCTTCTCTGAGTAAATCAAGGGTTTTAAGTTTTAAGTGAATATCAGTTTACTCATTCTTCAGATAATTAGGTGAAATATTAAGCACCTATATTTTTATCGAGCGCGAACACGTGCAGCTGGTGCAGGGGGTGCGGGGTGCGGGGTGTGTGAGCGTACGTACCCTGGAAGCGCGCGTAGCCGAGCGGCTCGCCGCGGAACGAGTTGACGAGGTCGACGCCGTAGACGAGCACGGGCCGCCGCAGCACGTGCGCGAGCGCGAACACGTGCAGCTGGTGCAGGGGGTGCGGGGTGCGGGGTGCGTACATTTAACATATAAAATAATAATATTAAAACAAATACTAATGAACAAAGAAAACCTTTGTTAAGGTTTATTCTAAAACCTTCAAAAGTATGGATACCATTCGAAACGTAAAGAGATGACACTTAGGTTCAATGAACGAAAGGTGCAAGGGCTCTTTTTTTTTTTCGAACTGTCTACGCTATTGACCAAGCAAGGTCTTAACAGCTTCACCGGACTACTGTGCAAGGGCACGTTTCAAGGTTCATCATTACGTTATTGCTTATTGTCGTACGATACGGTGGAACAAAGCGGAACGGGGCACGTCGTATGCGCGTGACATCACCGCGTCGGTATTTATTATAACAAGTCCTTCTCTGAGTAAATCAAGGGTTTTAAGTTTTAAGTGAATATCAGTTTACTCATTCTTCAGATAATTAGGTGAAATATTAAGCACCTATATTTTTATCGAGCGCGAACACGTGCAGCTGGTGCAGGGGGTGCGGGGTGCGGGGTGCGGGGTGTGTGAGCGTACGTACCCTGGAAGCGCGCGTAGCCGAGCGGCTCGCCGCGGAACGAGTTGACGAGGTCGACGCCGTAGACGAGCACGGGCCGCCGCAGCACGTGCGCGAGCGCGAACACGTGCAGCTGGTGCAGGGGGTGCGGGGTGCGGGGTGCGGGGTGTGTGAGCGTACGTACCCTGGAAGCGCGCGTAGCCGAGCGGCTCGCCGCGGAACGAGTTGACGAGGTCGACGCCGTAGACGAGCACGGGCCGCCGCAGCACGTGCGCGAGCGCGAACACGTGCAGCTGGTGCAGGGCGGTGCCGGGGCGCTCCGCCGCCGCCACGAGACGGGACCACTCGGCGCGGAGCTGCGTCTCCTCCGGTGCGTACTGCAGCACCGCCGCCTGCACGCGCTCCCACGCCTGCCACCGCTCGTAGAAACTGCAACATGCAACATATTCCTATATTTACGACTCTACGGCTCCCCAAAACATCTTTAAAGCGAGATCAATGCTGTTCAACTAAGAGACCCCGTCGGCTCCACACGCCAATTTAAATTGTATCAAAGAAATATAAAATTGTGTCATGTAGATTTACAGAAATGCTCTTTCAAAAACATTTGTACACGACACGCACACGTATTACATGTTACATGTACATTAAAAATGTAAATACTAACAGTGTACCGGATAGTATTTACTATCATTTATCAGCAATATATTTGGAACTTTACTTTACTTGGAACCCACTACATAACCCCCTTTAAGCTCACATTATTATAAATTGCTAATTTTTTTTTTCCTAGGTTATGTTTTTCTTATTTATTTTCATTTAGAACTTTCACGAATTTCACCATGATATCTTAACAACATATAAGTGACAATTTCGTTTACACATATTTTTCATATGTGGTTGATAAATACGCGTTTAAATGTCATTTAATCCATAGCTCAATTACAATGTATGTACTGTATGTAATTTTGTTACAAAATTAAATTAAGGCAATACGAAAATTTATTATAGGATTTCCACTATTGTTTTCGTAGTTGTTAAATAACATATAAAGAATAAATCTAATATTTGGAAATAACTTATTATCTATATATTTTATTTTTTTACTATAATAAAACTGTAATTGTAACAGATTAGCTAAAAAATTAAGCGACCTTTCGTCTCCCTATGCCACTCAAAAACAAAATTATTGTTGCATCGTTGATCGCCTTCGTCGGCACGTATAACATCCAGTACATTGTAACTGAGCTATGGATTACATGACATTCAAACGCGTATTTATCAACCACATATGAAAAATATGTGTAAACGAAATTGTCACGTATATGTTGTTTCATTTATTAAACATATAGGCTTTATTTCATCAACATTGGTGCATGTAAGAAATACACTGTAATTATAAATTTTAGAAGTCTGCTAAGGCTAATACAGTTCGTACATACATCACAGATGACCTCTCACAAGTTGATTTTCAAATTTTTCGAGTAAAGACTTTGTGGCAGTTACTTTTCACACAGATACTTACCTACATGACTACCTCCTGTGTTACAAGAGCAAATAGACTCTTTGTTCATGTTTTGTATTATCAACCATATTAGTTTAAGCATTATACGCAAAGATTTTTATGATTAAAAAAGTGGTTGTATGTTTATAAACATGCGAATACTGTACGGTATTTGAAATAGTAGGTCACATAGGTCACATAGTAGTATATACAATTCACTACGTACCCGAAACCCGAGTACTTTTGATGTAGGGTTGAGCAAAGTAAGCCTGATTCAGCGTCACAGATCCGAACGTGACGGTTTACTTTCTTTCACTGTTCAAAACCACCTGACAATTTATCACTTTAAAAAATGTAAATGTTAAAATAGTGGTGTTAGTAAAAGAATAAGTATATGTTGTCAGTGGTGATGTGATACCTTCGATGCGCCTGGTGCAGCGAGTCGGCGAGCGCGGCGCGCAGCACGTTGAGGCGGTCGCTGACGCCGTACGCCGCCTGACACACCGCGTCCGGCAAGCAGTCCCCCGCCGACCGGTTCCACAGCGCCACCAGCCGCCCGCCTGCAACCCGACCAATCACATCGCGCCGTCACACTCGCTCCCGCACACCCGCCGCCGCCCCCCGCACTCACCGTACGTCGCCGTCAGCTCCGCGCTCCAGTTGATGAGCGGCGGCTCCGCCTCCAGCGTCTGCTGCGCCTCGCGGTCCAGCAGCTCCGAGAACAGCTGCTCCTGTATCGCGCCCGGCAGCTCCTCTATCTCTATACACGCACACACTATCACTGTCGACTCGCTCTCCTCCTCCACGCCACACGATGTCGAGAAAACCATACAACCTACCTGCTGGCAATGAAAACGTGCAGAACTCATTGATGTACCGGCAGGGGAAACTGCCCTTCTTCTGTCGCAAGCAGCCCGCTATGTGTCTGCGGATTGCTGCCGCTAGGTCCGGTGCTGCAAACACAAAACTACTCACTCAAATAATACTGGATTTAAATCCTTGATACATATTTCATGGATAAGTACTGACCAATGCTGTATTGTACAAATATACCACCTTAATGTATAAATTATTTAGATCATAATTTTTTTTTTTTGTGAATATAAATATCAACAGTTCATCGAACTGTTAAACGTTTCGTAAGAATCCTTACACGGACAATTTTTTATATATTGATATTCATTTAAATAATTTGCTGTATAAGCATAAAGCCAATTTCAATTTACATTAAATACCAAACGTATACGTAAGAAGTAAGACTACATTGATCAAAATAACAAACAACCAATTATTTTGTATTATATACATATGTACAATATTTAAAAGATAAAAATGATTATTAATAATAATAATAATAAATGTTAAGAATGTAACACGTAATAATTGTAACATGTTACATACATGTTATGTTAACCCATAACATTATTATGGGATACCCTTAGGAGATATTTATTTTTATTTTATTTTATTTATTCGTGTTATTTATTCAGTAATATTTGATGATACGATACGATCGAAGGCTTTACTATAATCAGTAAAAACAGCGTCAACTTGTCCACCAGAATCCATGCTGGCTGTAACAAAATCTATAAAAGATAACAGGTTAGACGAAGTTGAGCGCATCTTTAAAAATCCATGCTGTTCGGGAATAAAAGATACCGATAGCGAATGATACACTTGAGAATACACAATGCGTTCAAGTATTTTAGCGAAAAGACATAATTTAGATATAGGTCTGTAGTTCCTATCATTATTTTTTTTACCATTTTTGTGTATAGGGGTAATAAATGCAGACTTCCAAATTCTAGGTACAATTCCCTCTATGACGGATCGTTTGTATATAATGGTTAGTGGTACTGACAGGGACTTGGCACATCTAACAACATCTAAAAACAATTAAGTCTGGTCCTGCACCCTTATTTAAATCTAATGACTCTAGTATTTTTAACACTGACTCTACACTAATTTGTACTTCGCCAATGTTAGCGGAGATGTTCTGTGCTGTGAGAGAATTTAAAGATGAATTATTTAAGGTATTGGTATGTAACAATGGACATAAATAAGTGGATTGGAAATAGGAAGCAAAAAGATTACACACTCCTTCGCCAGTATTAGCAGACTTCTCATTATAGTGCAATGTGGATGGAAGTGCGTTGGAACACTTATTGTTTGCCTTGACAAACGACCACAACATTTTATGGTTCTTAATAATCAAATCTTCTGAACATTGTAATAGATAATATACCATCGCATACTTTTCTCTATATGCATTTGTAAATCTGTAAAAATTTGTAAAATGTGTTTCATAATGTTTAGCCAGAGCTGTCAACCTAAATGCCCGAAAATTATTTCTGTAGTTTCATTGGAGTATATCAACTGTTCTCTACTTTGCATAAATATAACACATGTATAATAAGCTGAATTGTTAAGTTCATTCAGGAATGTCAGAGAATAGTATACATTATACTATTTCATATACTATACCAATGTAAGAAGGTGATCGTTTGAGACCGGAGCCACCGCCTGATATCCTGGACAATAAGGTGGACAAAATTTCTTGTCGTTGAAACCTGAAATACAATGGATCAGTTAGGTCGGTGTGGAGTGCAGGAAAGCGTGTGCAAGGAGGTAGTGGTACCTGATGGCGAGGTGCACGAGCGTGTAGCCCGCGTCGAACGCGGAGGCGCGGTTCAGAAGCTGGCGCGCGCGTCGGGTCCCCGCCCGCCGCCAGGTACCGCTCCACGCGCTCCGCCGCGCCCTCCACCACGCCTGCACACGCGCCCGTCAGCCCTACTCACCCGCTCCGTCCGCGCGCGCGCACCGTCCGCACCCTCACCTAGGCACGCCTGCAGCCACAGCCAGTCCGTGTTGCTAGTCGGCCTCTTCGATCTCTTGGAGCGTCTGCCTGCAGATTCCATCTCCACTGAGTGCTGCGATAAGGTCTGGCTATTGCTGATCTCGTTCATTCCTGCTCCAGTAACAAACAATGCGTTACAATGGAAATAATCTTCACTTCGATTTTACTCTATTTTATGGATTCTCTGTGCAGATGCCAATTCCCCAATGTTACGGGACGAGGAATTGAGAGCAGTCCTCAGCAGGACTTGTAACCTCAGTGTAAGTTTAAAAGGTGCCTAACAATGTACATAGTCAATCCCATCCATGGCTGCACTTCTCTTACTAGCTTAACAAATGAAATAGGAAACTACTAGGGCTGCTTTGGTTATTCTTTTAAATAAGAATCAATGGTGGCTATTAGACACCCATTTTTACTAGATTATACTGAGACTTTGGTAGTGCACCTCTCTACTGCATATAAACTGAATACATAGTCATTTCTAATTAATTTACTTGATAGACAATAATATTTATTTTTACTGATATGTATATATGGAGAGTACCCAGTGTTGTACAAGGAACGTAGCAATTTCCATTGAAGCACATACCAGCATTATTTCGAGCAATACGTGAGTCGACTTGGTGCAGAGTGGGAGGGGCAGGGGCCAGAGCTGAGGCAAGACTCGGTGAGGATGTGGGGGGTCCTGTGGACCCGCACATCGCACACTTTTGTGACTTCGGCCAATTCTCATATGTGCATGTCTGTAACAATATCAACCTCAAAACAACCCATAACGCTTCTCTTTCCTCTCACCAGTTACAGATATTACACTCCGAGAAGATATTATACAATTGTAATTCTTGTTGGTTTTTCATAAAGAATGTATTAAAACTCACTGAACAGGGCCATTTTGAATTGGATGAGGCACTAGCTTGCCCTTGTGGTGATGACAATCTCAAAGGTTTCAACCTCTCTGTTACCGCTTCTGCACCTGTGAAAGTTATTTTATTGCTTTATGAAAAATTATTTTTAATACTTCCTTGAATTGTGTGAATTGCTGTACATTCTCTAAAAACTATTCTGAGGAGTAATGTATTTGAAATATATATATGTTAAAAAAATTATTTTTGATTTTTAATTGATTATTATAGATTTTGCAAAAACTTAAGTAACACATACCGCAGATTTCCTGTGTTGGTAAAGCACTAGCACCATCTTGAAGTTTGAATATATCTTCACCGAGTAGTGGCTTTTGAGTGCGACACATCGTGCACTGAACAAATAACAATTATAAATTATTGACTATATAGATGGACTTTATGGATGGACCATAAGGTTCGTAATCCTCTAAACAGTAATTGAGTATAGTCCTATAATAATGATGATCCCTAAGAGATATATCGACAGTTCCCATAGTTACTTTTTGTACTAAAGAGGCATATAGGTATAATCGACCGGAATTGGCAGCTGAGGCATATAACTATTTTCTAGTTTCATATAAAATTGCTACTTTCTCACATTTTAAAAGTTTTATTTCAAGATCAACACAATTAAAAATTGTAAATGTTCAAATTTCAACAATTTTTTGAGGGCAATTACTAAATGCAAAAATTAAAAATTCACCCATTTTTGTATTTGTGCATGTTATAGATCACTAAAAAAATATTGTGCTGATTTTTGTTCACAGCTTTTATAATATGAGAAATTAACACACATCTATATGCAACTCAATAAATAGTTACACAATTTTTTTGGGACGTTCACTTGATGTTAAGTGATCACTGCCGTCCATAGAGACTAGCAACACCAGGGGAGTCGCAAGTGTGTTGCCAGCATTTGTTCGGGAGAATGGGATGGGGAAGGATACGGGGAGGTGAGGTGGGTATCCGGCGCTCTTACTGACCAAATGAAACACAACAATGCAAGCAGTGTTACTTCACTTCGGTTTTACTGTGTAAGGGTGGTACCAGTAATAGCTTCGGTGTGGCTTTACCACCTATAAAGCTCCTAATATAGCTATAATAACAGTAAGTTGTGTCTCTTGAATACTGAGCTAGAATGCCATATAGGTCAGTCTTCAAGTCTGAACATCGCAGTGACAGCATTGATACTATGTGGCAGAAATAGTAATAGTAGTGCTAGTTCTGCAGGTGCACCTTGCACAGATTGTATCACTGTTCGTTTGTGCGTTCATCATATAACAACATACATACATTATGCTAAATGCTGAAACATAATCATAACTTGCTGTATTTCAAACAAAATTACAAATAAACCAAGAATTATTTTAAAAAATATACATACACTTGTTTATTAACAACCAAATAAATACACAACAATTTTTAAAAAGTCAATTGGTTTTAACTTTTGAGATATTCCTTTAAACACAAACATTTTTTTTACAAGTTATTTGTATTTTCCCTCTTTGTAACTGATAGACAATAAATTAAAAAAAAATACTAACTTTTGACTGACTTCAAGTGAAATTTGGCTAACAGATTTTAAAAAGAAATTCTAAGTAAACATGACACTTGGAGATTACTATAATAACAATATTTTATCCAAACCAGGATAATTTATATTTTAATACATAAAAGTTATATAATAATTAAATCTTCAAAATATTTACTATTGAACCTAATAATGACATAAAAATGAAATCAAACCTTTCTCGAGAGTGGAAAGTTTTCATATGTACACATTTCACAGGTCCATTTACTATTATCTGCTGCTGGTGATCTCTCTGTCATCTAAAAAATATAATTATCATTTGCTCAATCATTACATAGTATAAAACGAAGTCTCTTACCGCGTCTGTCTGTCTGTCTGTTCGCGATAAGCTCAAAAACTACCTAACGGATTTTCATGCGGTTTTCATCAGTGGATAGAGTGATTGATGAGGAGTGTTTTAGTTATTTGTATAGGATTTTTTCATAACCAGGGTGGGACAACAAGTGCCGGGCCCGCTAGTTATAAATATTTCATTGGAAATATTTCATTTAATGTAAAATAATTCCCAATTCCCAAATAAAAAAGTAAACTCTTTGTCAAAATGATATATCACTGAGCAGTAATCACTATTGTCAATTGAAAATGTACACTAACAAGATAAGAGCAAAGAGGAACTACAATCTTGGTTATAGTAAGAATTTTGAATACTTTAGAAGCTTGGGAATCACCTGTCCAGTGTTTGATTGTGATACAGTAGTGTAGGCATCTCGAGTGGTGCACTCAGCAGGCAAAGGCACAGGCACTTGTGATGGTGATGCGAGCTCATTAGGCGACCGCGAAGCACTCTTTCTTGATGCATCGTCCTGCACCTCCTCGCTCATTTTACATCAATTATAACATTTAAAACACTACTTTGTTTGTTTCAACACAACACCACTAAGGTTATATCATTATACGAGGTTCTAGACAAGTTATTTGCACAGGTGCTTATCGTCGCAATTGTCGTGGCGCTTCGTTTCACCTATAAAACAAAAATGTACAAGAGTTTCACTTCAAAAACACTAGAATAGTGAGACTTCAACAGAGTTGTACAGTAGACCTTTTTTTTAATTCAACAGGCTAGCAACCAAAAACTTGGCAGCAGCCGTTCATATCAAGCTTTGGCGTCGTTACACAACGTAAAATATAGGAAGATGCCATAAGGTCAAGATTACTCGAGCGAAGTAATTCATAAACTACACTCACTTTTAATGGAGGAAACAATAACCGATCCAAATTACTATTTAATTTTACTTTATATAAAAAATAAAACAAATCTGAAGAGTGAAAAGGACTTGAAAAAATAATAAAGATAAATGTAATATTGTTTATATGCTATTATGACAAATTTCACTAAATTTTGCGTCAATTTCATAGAGTTTTGATGAAAAGATTTTTTTAAATCATTCAACCACAGAGCTAATGAACACAGATAATACGTATTGTTATCCACAGATAAATGCCAGCAAAGTACAGAACAAAACTAAAAAGAATCTATTTATTTTAGGATCATCAACATGAAAATACACTAGCAAATATATAAAAAGTAGGACTATCGTAATACATTATAAATGTAGTCATATTTAGAGACAACCACGGCATGCTCCAACAATAATTTAAATATTAATAGAATAAAACTAAATATTAAACTATTTTACATATTTAAAAATTTCACATAATAATACAAAAACAAGGAAATAAGAAAGAGAAATAAAATACTAAAACTAATTGATACTCTAAAACAATATTTTAAAATATTAGGAAGGTAACAGAAAGTGGAAAAAAAGTGCGTTACAAAGTATACATGTCAGAAGTGAAACTTCTTTGGCGAACTAATTTATAAGTCTTGTTTATATTTATACAAATCTAAAACTTTAGATTTCCGAGACTTGAAAAATAGATGAAAAATCTGCGTTTACTGCAAATGACGTCACTTCCGTTGCATTCGTGCGTGACGTTACATCTGTAAAAAATTTACCCTCATGCGCCTAAAGAAGTTTCACTTCAAAAAAGTGTGTGTATACTTATCTACACGCATTAGAAGTTATACTTCTTTGGCGTAACAAGATACAAATCTTTTCAAAAATACGTTTGTAGAAAAAACGATATTAACAATAGAAAAAAGGTATTGAATACATTGAAAGTTTAAATACAAAGAAACAAAATGTTGACTATAGCTAACTTCAGGGTGTCGGTTTTTCGTAACGGTGTGTGCGCACATGGTAAAAATTTACTGTCATCATTTTTCCCTAACGCGCCAAAAGAAGTATAAGTTCAATAATATTATTGAAAAAAGTGTGTGTGTACTTATGTACACGCGTTAGAAGTTATAATTAATTGGCATAACAAGATAAAAATATTTTCAAAATTTTTTACGTCTGCCTTATTCTACGTTTGTAGAAAAGACGACACTAACAATAGAAAAAAGGTATTTAATACATTGAAAGTTTTAATACAAAGAAGCAAAATGTTAACCATGAATCGAACCATATTGTAGAATTAACTTTATATCAAGTAGAAATCAAGGGTATGAGGATAACGGTAGGTATATATACGAAAATCAACGACAGGATTTGGCGATCGCTTGCCATTGTTGCTGTGTCCACATAAAATAAATGCGTGTCTATGAAAATAACTTTTTCAAAGCATTGTAATTATGGAAATAAATAAATCTTTTTTTAAGCTCGGCTACTTATCTGCCACCCTTCACTTAAATACTTTTTGCCAACCTCCAACAGGTGTGTGCAGTTAGCTGCACTTGAGAACCATTCTTTCCCTAGATTATTTACCATCTCCGATAACATCATCATTGGAGTTTGAAAAGCTTGAAAGTTGAAGACAACAGTTGTTATGAATTTATTACAAAACTGCTGCAAACTGATAACAATCGAAAATATACGTTTGATTGACAATAAAATATCAACCATATATTAATGACGTTAGGGTATTTTTACATATATCTGGTAACAGAAACTAGTCGATGTAACCGCATGCCCCATAATTCATAGCAAAATAAATCTATTTATTAATGATAAATTCGAAGGTTAATCGTTGTCTCTAATGAATCGAAATTTATTTGCAAATGAATGATGTGGGGCGCGTCCGCGAGATGTAAAAAAGGAACTTTTAATATGTTTTAATAAAAAAAGAATACGCTTTTAGCTGAATGTGGTAGTGTGATTACCACATCGCTACTTTCAGAAGGATGGATGTGAATTAAAAGAACTGACTCCTATTGTATTGACTAGAAATCGCTTTTACAGCAATTCTATGAATCCCCCGTTTATTTGCCGAGCAGGCATATTTAAAAGAAGTGAAAACAGAACACGTGCAAAGATTACAAAGAAAAATAGAGACAATTAGAATAATAAAATAATTGAAACAATAAGGAGTGTACAATGGAAACGACTAAGAAAATAAACGTGGAAGCAATAATGGACAGCAATGGCCAGTAATTGTTTAATTGTGTTTTGTAGATGGCGGGTCACAGGTGTGCACTTTTTCAAGTGAAACTTCTTTAGAATCGTTGTGATTTCAAACCGGATGCAACGGAAAAACGACAGGTAAGAGACACAAGTACAAAAAATTAGTGAGCCAGAGCGAGAGAGCAAATGTCAGTGTGTCAAACCGGATGCAATGCAAAAAACGACAGGTAAGAGACATAAATACAAAAATTAGTGAGCCAGAGTAAGAAAGCAAATGTCGGTGTGTATGTATATTGCACACTGTTTAATACTTGCTTGTATTTGAGCATTTAATGTGTGTTAGTATATGTGAAAAGTACGTGATATATGATAATATAATACTGTAAACTGTATGCGGCTGCGTATTACAGCTTTTTAGTAAGAAGTCAGCGTGGTGTGTTATTATTTAACAGTGTTTGTGAGTATTTTTATGTCTTGTGGTGCTAAATAATAAATTCATTTTTAAACAAATAAACTTTATAATTATTCTACCCTTGTTATATATATTCATTTCATTATTTTGTCGATTTACTGAAGTTTCTCTTCTATCGTGTGTGAATCGTATTAAAGTAAAGTAAAAATATTATCATATACATTTTCGGACTAACAACAAAAGTGACCATGCACTATTGCTACAGGCAGAATCGAATCTAATCTAAGCCAAAAATGTTAATGACCGGGTCATTGTCATAGGTTTTTGTCGAATACTATACACCGCGCCCCCGCGCTGACGCGCTATTGGCCTGCCGCTAGTGAGCCTTTACAGCTCAGTATATAGTATCTTATCGGAGTTCCGATCGAACCGTCGACTTGAGAGCCTCTCTAAGAGACTGATCTCTTGTTCAGCGGCCATACCGGGGCCTGAGGAAGGGAGTGGGGCGGGGGAAGACATGTGAAACCTCCCTGCCAGAGGGGCAGGGGGGCGCGCCTTAATGAATTTAACGGACTATCCCGAGTCCGGATCAAAGGGAGCTGTTTAAAACTAAACAAAATAGGAAAACAACGCAAATAAGTACCTGAGCGAGACAGGGGAAAAATAACATAAGACTACTTAAATAAACAAACAATAAAAAGAAAATAAATTTAAAAATAAATCACTGAAGAATTAAAGAAATACGTAAATAAATAGATAAACAAAAGAGTAAATAAATAAATATACCAAGAAATAGATAAAGCAATAAATAAATACAAGGAAAGGTCTCACTCAGTTCCAAGAAAAAGAACGCAGGTGCGCTGCACCTGTGAAGCGCAGGTGTGCCGGATCGAAACAAACAATAACTGACGTCACTAAATCACAAGTATTAAAATCGAACTTAGCGCGCGCAAAACGGACAACCGCTCAAGTCGACGGTACGATCGGAACTCGCCTGACTGGGTCGCAATCTCCATGTATATGTATATATATTAGTATTGCTAGGTTATATATTATAACAAGCATATAGCTATTAGTTTTAATATTCATGTCGATCACTGGGTTGTTTTCCGAAGGGGTGGTAGCTTTAATGTTCATAAGCACCTTCTCAGGGCCTAAATTGAATACAGGTATTTTAAAATTATTTTCGATTTAGAATAAACTTTGTTACAATTATTTATGGAATGAAACAAAATTGTATTCGATATAAAAGAACATCGAGCTAGAGATAACCTACTTACTAGTTCTCCAGTCACGTCAATCGATAAGAAAAGTAAGAGTCTTACGTCACTTATAAGATGGAATTTTAATTAACTTGTACAGTGTAGTGGTACCGAGTCGGACGACTGTGACTTATCTACACTATGATACTGACCTTCGAAATTCCAAAGCGGTCAAAGTGTTGTAAAGGCCGGTAGTTATCATTAATAAACGATAAACAGAATGCAAAATATTTATAATGTATATATACATATGTATAATGCTATCTGACACGGCTACGCGTTGCTGTGGCTCAGTTATTGAAAAACAAATTCAAAATTAAAACGTGATGCCATCTATGAGATATCTATAACATTCGGTCCCACAGTTTTTTTTAACAAAAGAAACTGTTAAAAGCGCCATCTGTTCGAGACTGATGAAACGTACAATTAATAACAATAATCAACATTGACAATCATATAATTTGTAATTAATAAATATTGAGGCCATTAATCGAAATATAAATTTTCCTTCTCTCAAGTTTGACATATTATACATGCATAAATGGCACCTTTCATAAAAATAAGTTGAGGAGATTCGGATTTCATCGTGGACAAACATCATGACATAATATTTGTATATATTTAGATTAGATTGTTACCAGCCGTGGTGGTCTAGTGGTTTGATCGGTGGAATGTAAATTCGATGCCGGCAGGATCGAACCCCGGCGTGTATTAAAGATTTTTTCGGAATTTGCGTACTTTCAGTAATTTAAATTGGTAACATTATCAGCTGACGGTTAAGGAAAACATCGTGAGGTAACCTGAACCTGAGAAATATTCTTGTAGTACCACAGTATGTGAGAAAATATAGAGTTTGAAATCGCTAATAAGTCGTGGGCTGGCGTGCTGATTATGCCCATACCTTCCTTAGGGAGGAGGCCTATAGTTCTGCAATGGGTCTCTCACAGGCTGACGATGAATGATGATGATGAATACTGTTATTGCCGATTACTTCGGTATAATTTTATATAGAGTTATACATATATTATTAAATACTCTACACGTATCTGTTTAAAATAAAAACAGAAATATTCTGGTATCGAATCTACGACCTTGGCTCAATTGTAGGGCTATCACCTATGCAAAACGAAGCCTGTGTTATTATAATGAAATACATTCCTTTGAATATAGTAAATTATAATCAGTAGAAAAGTACATAAAAGTTATACACATCTGAGCAAACAGCACACTTCCTTGGCCTAATTAACAAATTTAGTATATATCCAGTTGTAACTGAACTGTGATGAAATGCGTGTTGCGCCCACGCTTTTGTAATCGATCCCTATTAGCTCCCGCACACTTCGCGGTTCTCAATAATATCTCGAGCCTAGGTCGTCCCCGCGCGGAGCCCTCTTGATATTATTTTCGCGATACAGTGACTCACCTACATCACTTGAACAGACATATGAGATCATCTCTCTCACACACGTGCACATATATACACATGGTGGGAGGGTTTTGTTTTTTTTTCCCTCATCGAACTGAATCGAATAGTTTAAGTTCGTTTCAATCCGATATACACGTATTCATTTGTGAATCATGCAATTTCGATTGTATGGTTCACAAATGTATATATGTATGAATAGCTTAGAATAGTTAGCTAGGACAGACGTGTCTTTTTCCAGGAAACAGCCCAAGCCGAGGTGTGCGTGCACCCTTGTGTATGTTACCCAAAACCAAAATCGGCTGAGTGCCCTAAGCGCTCAGCCTTAGTAGTCCGGTGAAGCTGTAAAGACCTTGCCAGGTCAATAGCATAGTCAGTTCGAAAAAAAAAAAAAAAATAATAAAATTTTTTGTCTATGCTTTACAGCACAGACTAATAGTCGTACAAGTACTTTACAGCTTCATCGGACTTTAATATGGTGCTTATGGGGCTTTTCAATATATTTTTTTCACTCATATCTATAAAAAATAATAATGTTACCAGTTAATATTACAGGTTATAACTCAAAATTAGGGAGATGTTTATTACAATATTATTAGAACGTATTATAAGTTAGTAAAAAAATTAAATATGTTATGGAAACAAAATATTAGTGATACAATTTTTATTTGATAAAATATAATTTTCATGTTTTGATATAATTTAAAACTTAATACTATTAAACAATTATATTATAACTTAGCTTTAGCTTTTTAGTTATAATATCATTGTTATTAAATTCTAACTCATAGCCGTACTAACTATATGATACTACGTCGTCATATCATAGCTAATTTGGTGAAAATAGTCTGGGATATCAATACGTGATATTGTTATTTTAGAGGGGAGGGGTGTGTAGTATTCGACATTACATATTCAACGATTGGCGCTGGCAACATTAGTTCCCAGATTTGTGTGCACTGACCGGCTTCGCACGTGAACGTGTCGTAAAATCTCAATAAATTAGTGAAATCGCCATGACGTACGAATATTTTTATGGTAAGTAACATGATTTGAAACATTTTCTTTTCGTTTATATCTTTATTTACAACGTAACGTACTTAATATTGAAAATGTATTTACAAACTAGGCGTCGGGTACAACACCCGGCTCGCCATTTTATTACACGATATTTTGGATTCGGTTTACCGAAATAAGATTCTTCTTAAATGTATAATGATTCCACGTATAACTTGGGCTACTTTGATGATAAAAGTATTAGTGCATTCAGTAGTTCCTTGCCGCCATTTTCCATGAAGTGCATGAAATGACTGATTTTTCATATATTTTCGTAATGGCGTTTGGAGTATTGACTAGATAGATAGACTTAGGAGGTAATATTGATTAGTTACTTGTAGAAAGCGTGCTGTGGAATTGTGCGTAACAATGTTTTGTCGGGCGGGTAATTTGAATGTGGCGTCTCAAGTGATCGTTTACATTGAACGCCGGTAGTGTATGAACTCAACTGAGATAGCCAGGCGTTTGAAATTTGAAGTAATTATTCAAATTTATAGCATTCTGGTTACTTTTGTACCTACGTGCTTTTCGTATTGAGGTTATAAATCAAGATTAATAATTGCATATAACAAACAGCACGAGTTGGGAATCGAAAATATCCGGATATCCTTGCTAGCGGACAATGTATGTTGTTTTGTTAATGTGTTATTTGTAAAAACTATTTTCTTCAATCGGATGTAGAGGTCCTCATGTTTATTATTGCGGACGCGGAAGGACGGATTGTAGAGTTTTAAGTACAAACTTTCTAGTCTAGTCAAAATGTTGGGATATCTCTATATTCACTTCTTTTACACAAACAATTCGTCTAAACCTTCCTTGCTTTTTTTATACTCGTGTAACTATCTACTTCTATAGTAAACGTTTGCATTGTATTGTAATTACAATTTTATTGAAAATTGCAGGTGTTACCTTATCAGAGTCACATCAGTCAGAAACATGGGACCCAGAGGCAAAAGCAGAATATCCACGCAGTAATAAGCTGGTGATCCGCCAAGTGCTACTTGGTCCAGACGCTAAACCAGATGAACTTAATGTTGTTCAGGTACATTTTAGAAAAATAACATAATTTTTCAGTAAATAATTTTGATATCATTGTTTTTTGTATTGACAAATAGGTATTATTATGTACAAATTATGACAACTTTTTATTTTGTATGCAGGTGGAGACCATGTCACTACAGGAGTCTGTAAAAATACCAGTTGCAGTATTGAAAGCGGGAGAGACGAGACATGCACGCTTAGACTTTGAGTTCCCTGATGCACCTGTTATATTCACCCTTATACAGGTTCAGTATTTGATGTATCCATTGATGAATGTGTATTTTTTATTGAGTAACATTTGAAAGTAATGCAGTTTTCAACGTTCAAAGATTGCAAAATGATAACCACACTCACTATTGGTAGAGATGTTGATGATATGTTTTTAATTCACTTGGAATTATCATAATAGTATTTGTGTTGGCTCACTACATTATTTTGTTATATTGTATAGTTGTTTTGTTAACTGGAAACTGCTCCATGTGTAAAGGTTTTACTATAGGAATTGTTATGATGATAATTTATCTACTACTACATTTTTGTAGTTTGATGGGTGTGCGACATCGTTTTGATTGTTGCACTGCCTTCCAATGATTTCTTGAGGCATTTGTCTGATAAAAAATGTACTGAATGTATGTTCACAAGTACAATTGGATTATTAGTAAAGAATTTGTTTTCGAAATGCAGGGCTCCGGACCAGTGCACTTGATTGGTCACCATCTGCTCGGAGCACTGGTTGAAGAGTTTGATGAAATGGAGGAAATGGAAGAGGAGATGCTAGATGAGGAGGAAGGTGATGACTCTCAGTTCAAGGCTAGTACTGAAAATGTTTCCTGTAATAATTCATAATAACATAACATTTAACATTTGTGCTCACATTTAAGATACATTCTGTTGACCATAAAAACTGATATTAAATTTTACTTGAAATAACTATTTGTGGTGAGGATTAAATATAAATGAAGTCTGCCCGAGTGGAATTGCATAATTTAACAAATTTGTTGTAACCAAATTGAGTTTCATCGCAATTTGATTTACACCAATTAGCGGTGTATTAAATTTTAAAATACAATTGTCAAATGGATTACACTGAACATTTGTGCATGTTTTAAAAATATAATTTGATAACAATATTGATACAGTAGATAAATACATTTCCAGGAAGATGAGAATAAAAGGAAAGGATCAGCCGGCAAGCGCAAGCCAGTTGAGGTACTGAAAACCT
Organism: Antheraea pernyi; assembly: GCA_015888305.1. Taxonomy (NCBI): domain Eukaryota; kingdom Metazoa; phylum Arthropoda; class Insecta; order Lepidoptera; family Saturniidae; genus Antheraea; species Antheraea pernyi. The sequence goes on from MU158762.1 coordinate 250,248, forward strand.
TCACCTAATTTATAAATTGAAACGGGACTTACTGACTCAGAGGGGAAAGGACTTCATCACTTAATAGTTTTATTACTCTAGTGTGAGGGGAGAGAAAGGGTAGAAACCCTAGTATTGGTACCTCATTGTCCTATAGATATATATTGCTCTGTCCCAAACAAACAAGGTGACGAGTACCTATAGTGCGTGCAACATTATTGTTTTTGCTTGGGTCTCTCAACACGATTAAATTCTGTGATATATTTTCTTGCTAGCTTGAGTGTTAAATTAAATTAAAACTAATATTCTGTGTAACAATGCTGTTACATAGTCTATGGTATTATATAATATATAAAATTATCTTATATAAATGCTTTGATATTTTATGTGACAGACTTGATTAAGTGTTGACAAAATGTAATTTTTTAAACAACATTGGCTGTTGGTTTTCTGTATTCTCATTTTGTGTCCCTTTACCTTCTGATAGTTTGGTCACAACAAATAAAGTGTACAGTATGATGCAATTGAGAAAAATATTGTTTAATTAAATATGACTGATGCTTGTACCTATTCATTTTATTTATTTTCCATTCACAATTATTTCCTGTTATTATTTATATACAGGCTTGTTTCTATACTGTACACTTTGTAATAAACGTTTCATTATTTCGTATCTGTTGCAGAATTATTCCGCATTGGCTTTTAAATGTAGAGGTTGTTGGTTGTAAACAATATTATAAGCAGTCTTTATTCAAAATTGTATAAAATTGAAACTGTAGAATGTGTTATTTTTAATGAGACACTCCTAACAACAGTTTTTATACAACAATATTTTTGATTGATTTCAGGATGAAGACGATGAGGAGGGTGAACCAAAGGGTAAAAAGTCAAAAATGTCAAACAATGCTAAAGGCAAAGCCCCTTCACCCAAGAAAAATGCCAAGAAGTGAACGGGCTGTGGAGGTGCGACGAGCTCGGGCCACACTCTGTTCTCCGGGAGCGAGGAGTGGGAGAGCAGGGTGCAGGGCCCGAGCCGTGGCCGTTAGCCGCTAGTTGTAACTACATAGTGTGGTAATGCAGTCTAGGTTAGCGTGGGTGTGAGCGTGCGCGAGTGTTAGGTTATTTCCTGGTCGAGGTGTCTGCGAACTCATCTGATTCTCCGTGGTTACCGACGATCGAGTGTGATTTCTTTATTTTATTTTTTTTTCTAAACTAAATTTCCATTCCTTACTGTGGTATAGTGTTATGGATGACAAATTTAATATTAAAGTGATACTTTATTCACACCGTATTTTTAAGTTAAGGCGTAAATTAAGCATAATCAGTGTACTTTAAGACATTGATCGTTTTGTATCAAGTGCTGATTGATATGTAACTGAATTTTGCTAACGATTTCTCATTTCAGAATGAAAACTGATTATCTATTGTAGTTTGTTTGTACATATACATTATAAAAGCATAAGAACGGTAACAATAAAATTTCTAAACTATTTACCTATTTTATTAAGTGCCCTGATTAAGACCTACTTTCCTTAATACTCATAAGTTTCCTCAATAAACATATTTCAACATTTGTCATAGGTTCAAATTTATATTCTTACTCATTTTAGCCCATATTAATTAATATATGAACCAAATGGGACATACATATAAGAACGTAAACTGTAGCGTGTATGGATAGGATATATAAATATGTCCTTGAAATAAGTGTTGCACCCCGGGACGTACAAGAAAGGTATTAGTCATCGATACACGCGGAAACATGACTTTAAATAATATTAAATTATGTTCTTCACGCGTGACGTACTGACACATCTTAGTGAAAGAGTTCACGCCCCTTGTATGCTGCATAATTGAAAAGGCAATTCCCAGGTTAACAATGTTTTTGACCCCCTTTCCTCGGACGTAATCCGAGACTTTGGTTTTCCTTGTACCATGTACCCTATATTCTCTATTACGTAGTGTGTCTTTGTTATATTGTGTCGTTTTCTACATCTGAAAACACACAAGTTAATGTTGATTTGAAGTAACCTTGGAAAAACCTTTTTCTGGATGAAAGGTACCCTACATTCTTTTCTGTAGCCATGAAAATGTTAATGCTAAATTTTGTCTGTTAAATAGTTAAGGCGTGAAAGTTTTCCAAAGAAACTCCCGTTTGTAATATTAATACGGATGGTAGAGTGTAATCGATAGTTTCCATCATAGCTGGTTAAATTAAACCCTATTTTATGAGAATTATGAAGACCCTACAAATTTGTAAAATTGTGTTCATAATTGACTCGGATTTTTTAAAGTATTATCATTTATTCAATAAAGCTAACAATATTTTATTCCTTTCTCTTTGGATGTCATTAGAATCCTCTATGGCTCTCACTAATATCTCAAATTTATCGTTTTCTTTTCTATCATGCAATTCTCGTACAGTTCTCTTTATTTCAGATAAAGTGATATCATCTAAATGAATACTAATATTGTTTGTACTAGAGGTTTCAGGTTCACCAAATATTTTTTCAAAATACTCATAATATGGCCAGTTATTACTTCTGCCAGATTCTTTTTTTCTCTCGGCTAGTCTTATGTATGTTTGTTTCAAATTTCTGTATTTTCTATCACATTCTTCAGTTGATAACCCTATTCTTGGACTTAGTAACTTCCATACATTTTTCTTTTTTACCAGTGGGTCCTTGAACTTATCTTTGTTTTCAACATAAAAAGATAAAAGTTCTTTTACATAGTCTTCTTCATTGGTTTTCATTATTGCAACTTTTTCTTGATTATTAACAGGTAAATTACCATAAATTATTTCAAAATCTTTATAATATCTCCATTTTGTTATACTTCTACCTGAATCTGCTTTCATTTTCAATCTTATATATGTTTGTTTTAGATTTCTAAACTTCTTATCACAATCACTTGGGCTTTCTCCAACAACTACCGAAATATCTTTCCATAGTTCTTTCTTTTGAAACCTTGGATTTCTGAACTTATCAGCTACTTGAAGATATGTATCCATTAGCATTCTAGTTTTATTTCTATCCCATGGGCCTACAGTAGGATTATAGTTATAATATATTCTTTCAAAAAAGTGATGATACTGCCATTTAATAGGTTTTCCAGAATCACGACTACGGTCCAGCCAATTAAAATAGGCTCTTTTCAAATTTTTAAATTTATGATAACAATTATAATCAGTTGTCCCTATTTGAGACGCTATTTCTTTCCAAATATCCTTTTGTAGATGATCAGGACTTCTGAATTTATTTAAGTTTTCTATATACAAAGTTAACAACTTCCTCACTTTATAGTCTTCCCATGGTTCCAAAATTGAAGCTGGTAGAGACTTGCATTCTTTAAATACTTCTTCACAGGTATTATAATGTACCCATTTGATTTCTTTACCTAATCTTTTCTTTTTAAGTAACCTTATGTAAGTTCTCCTAAGATTTCTATATTTTTTATTGCATTCATCGGCAGTTGTTCCCAACATAGAACCTATTTCATCCCACAAGGTTTTATCTTTATTTACATTTTTGAACCTATTTTCCAAACATATATTGAGAAGCAATTTGACTTTCTTTCTATCCCAAAAGTTGTCTTCAGTTACTATGTTTGCTTCCTTGTCTGTAGCATTTGTAATCTCTTGTATAACTACAGGAGCTTCATTTATTTGTATATACTGTCTATCATCACCTGTGTCAATGACATATCTTTGCTCCTGACCTGTAACTAAATATATATATATATACTAGCCGACCCGTGCCAACTACGTTGGGCGGTAATGGGCATTATCAAGCTACAACTTTTCTCTAGAACTCAATCATATATAGTAATCATAGTTAAGGCAGCGTTCGTAAGAAATGTATTCATTCGACCATTTTTCTCTGACTCCCCAGATATTACCCCCTACAACCTCACAACCTTTATCTCTTTATAATATTATTATAGATATAATATAATTAGTTAATAGCTTCTGCCCGCGACTTCGCAACGCATGGAACAGTTATTTCGGGCTAAGAAGCTCTCAAATGGAAGAAATACTAAAACATTTTCCATTGTTGCTCCGCTCCTATAAGTCTTAGCGTGATGATATGTAGCCAATGCCACTCACAAATAATGTGGCTTTATATTAGTAAAAGAATTTTCAAAATCGGTTCAGTTGTACCTGAGATTACCCCTTACAACGTCACAAACTTTACTCTTTATAATATTAGTATAGAAGTATAGATTGGACTTTTTTTCTCTTCAGTTTTATCTTTTCTAAGAAATTTGCAAGTGTAATGGTATACCTTAGTAAATGAATATTCTGTAAGTTTAATACCAAAATAGAATAACTATGCAAGATACTCACTTTGTGGATTTTGTATTGTTACATTATTACTGCTGAAAATTACATTATTTTGATCTTCTCTTAGTACAAACCAGTAGCTTTGGTTATGTCCATTATTTAAATCCATATGGAAAGAAATCTCCGCATTAATTAAATAAGTATAATCAATATTTCTCGAAAGATTGAAATCATTTCATTGAAATTCAAATTTAGCAAATGTGATTGTAAATTGAATAAACAAGACAGTAGAAAATTCAGCACCTTCAAGCTATGTTGCCAGGTAGCTCTTGTGCTTTCAATTCTTTTTATTATTGACAACCCAGTCACCTTCAAAGACTTATTTCCGTTTTCGAGTATTACATTAGTTCTGAAAAAGTTTAGACACCTATAGCTACAATTTTTTTTTATTTTATCTCAAACTATGAACAAACATTTATCATCATCATCATCATCTATATATTAATACGTGAAGCCTAAACTTTATATCCCTTTTTGAGAGAAATGCGCGAACGGATGAACGTGAAATTTGGCATAGTTAAAGTTTATATGGATGAGAAGTGCAGAAAGCTATTTATTTTATATAAAATGCATTAGAAGTAAATTAAATTAATTAAAATATGCATTACTCATGCTAATGCTTCAATTTTACACAACATATAGGGCGCGTTCCATAAGACGTTCAGTCTGTCTGTCCGCAATAAACTGAAAAAGTACTGAATGGATTTTCATGTGATTTTCACCAGTAGATAAAGTGATTATGAGGAGGGTTTAGGTGTATAACTTGTTAATTTTTTTAAATTATTATCAGGGCAGGGCAATGTCCGTTGGGTCATAGGTACAGAAAAGGCGATTGAATACTTTTCATCCACAAAACTACTGTGAAGTGAAGAAAAAACGTAATTGTTTTTTTTTTAATATTTTGTAATAAAATGTATTATTTTCAGGTCACAAAGCCCTTACAATAATGGTTTTGACAGTTGCATAAGATTGGAATTTACACACAACGATGATGATAGTTCTAGTGTACAGGAAAGTAAAATTAAGAGTGAAAAAAAACGTAAATTATCATCACATAGGAAGTCGAAACTAGTATCTGGAAAGAAGATGAAAAAACAAAAAGTTATGCATCAGTGTGATCAATGTGATTCAAGATATTCCACTTTAGGTAATTTTATAATATAATTTTTGTAAGGAATATATAATAGTAAAATGGAATTATACATTTATCTTTCAATATACTTAAATGAATTTACATAATAATAATTACAATTCACTGTTGGGACATAACCTCTTAAAGTTTTTGCTTTATTATTTCTAGATCACCATTTGTATTATTTACCAGAACGCTCACAACGCCCCATTATGCGTTCCACTTGGGTGTACGATTGTGACGCCCGCAAGGGTTCCGATCGGACCGTCGACTCGAGCGGTTGTCCGTTTTGCTGCGCGCGCTAAGTTCGATTTTAATACTCGTGATTTAGTGACGTCAGTTATTGTGTTGTTTCGATCCGGCACACCTGCGCTACACAGGTGCGCTTCACACCTGCGTTCTTTTTCCTGGAACTGAGTGAGTCCTTTCCGTTGTATTTATTTATTGCTTTATCTATTTCTTGGTATATTTATTTATTTACTCATTTATTTATCTATTTATTTACGTATTTCTTTAATTCTTCAGTGATTTATTTTTAAATTTATTTACTTTTTATTGTTTGTTTATTTAAGTAGTCATATGTTATTTTTCCCCTGTCTCGCTCAGGTACGTATTTGCGTTGTTTTCCTATTTTGTTTAGTTTTAAACAACTCCCTTTGATCCGGACTCGGGATAGTCCCCTAAATTCATTAAGGCGTGCCCCCTGCCCCTCTGGCAGGAAGGTTTCACATGTCTTCC
>MU158762.1:258862-282407 GCA_015888305.1 Antheraea pernyi
CGAGGGGAAAAAAAAAACGCCAGCAAGCAAGTGGAACGGGAAAACTCGCGGTCCTGAGCGTGAGCGTTGTGAGCACACTATTTTCACTTCTCAGAATCGGATTAGTATAGAAAAGGCTCATCTGTTTTTGGTTATCAATGCACTACCTAGATGGCACTGTTATATAATTTTTTTGGCAAGTTGGATAACAAAAGATGGTGGATGACAATTAATTTTGACATTTCAAACTGACAATTTTCAACTATTTGTTTTCATTCTCTTTGTTTACGTATTTGTTACGAGAGTATGCTCCCTTAAATTTTCTTGTCTCCCACAAACAATTTTATCTATGTCCAGTTCTACTTATAAACATTGACTCCTGCATATACATACTTGGATTTAGATATGCCTTACGATGAATATATTCATTACAAATAAAAATGATCAAAAACTTGTATACTATTTACGCAGTACCATGTACATACATACATAGCTATAAATGTACATTTATAACCAACAATGTTAGTTCGAAAGTCATATTATAGAGGCGCTGATTGGAAAGAACGAGCGCGACCTCTATTTATATAACGTACTCTGTGGTTTGTGATGCGGCATTTTTGAAGTGAGGGCGGGAAAAATCAAACCCATGTAAACTTGCAAGTCATAGCTAGTTATAAGTAAATAACATTATTTATAGGCTATTAAAAGTTTATTATTAAAGGTTAAAGCCTCAGTCAGAAGTTAGAGGATAGTCAGAAGATTCTATCATATACAGAATAATAATAAAATTTTAACAAATTGATGAGATTTGCGATGTCAATTAGAAAATGTTTATACCTAGGTTTCCTAGTTGCACACAAAATGGTTTGCGATTAATAGCACAACAGGAGACACGGGAATATTATTTTGAAACAAAATTTATTATGACGATATTCAGGAGCGTATTTGTATTTAAAGAATGGGGCTAAATTTAGAAAATTAATCTTATATATATCGAAAACTTGCAGTCAAAGCGCATTTTTTTCACATCGGATGATTGAAGGGGATGGTTGAAGTTATCACGCTAAGTTGAAATTGGATTTCAAGTGTAGCTTAAGGATTAACTCTATATACTTGTGAATATTTTGTCGCTAGATATTCAATTCCAGATTTAATTTGTTTATTAAGGGTTGTGCTCGACCATGCCATAATGGTATTATCACTTCATTCTTGAAAAGAGAAACAATAAGTATAATTCTTTTTATCTTTTTACCGTCTAGAAGAAATTTAAATATTCTTCAAATACTTCCTTAAAACAGGAGTATGTTGCTGTCGCACTTTGCTCGAAATATTAAATAGAGTGCGAGAGAGGTAACTATAAATCAGACTGATTATACCTATGTAAAATAGATGAAATCATGATTTCGTATTCCCCTGTTTCACCCTCTAAAACTGAACTTAAATAAGTTATCGAAAAAAGAACTGAGAAGTAATTTGGTTGTGTTGGTATGTTTTCTTTTATTTATTGTATTCGGCAAATTTGTTCGCTAAATGTCTGGAGACGGGGATATAATTGTAGTGCTTATAGAAAGCTCCTAGATCTTATCGTATCTATTTTATAGAAAAAAATAAAACATAGGAACATGGCAAAGATACATATAAAATGTGTGTTGTAAAAATGTTTACTCTATTTCCATTATCTAACGATAAACCTATAAGTTTGTATGGGCTAAACACCACCCACGTCTCCTCCTAAATACATAGCTGTATGAGAGATGGTGCCGCGTAGTAAACAAATCCAATATATCAGGTCGGCAGTAACGTGGAGTACAAACATATTTACGTGGCCCGCTGCGTCGGATTGTCAGCTCGCCTTGTCTAACAGATATATTTGTTATGATAAATAAATCTCGACGTATTCTCTTGTAAATTTATGACGAGAAATATGTAAGAATAGGCATTGGTAAAAGATAACAACGGCTGGAGACTGGTCTGCCTTCAATCATTCTGTTGTCACGTTTTTATTACCGGAGCGAAGACATTTATCATCGCTTCTGTCTCTTACAGTACACAGGGGCTTAAGTAAAAACGTCTGTAGTTTCAGACTGTTGAGACAGACAGTCGCCGGAATGTTGGTTTCATTAACTTTTCGGTAAATCGTTGTTTTTTTTTGGTTTCTTAACTTACATGTATTGTGTAGATTCTCTAAAATCGAATTATGTTTTTGGCTAGAAATAAATACAAATGTTATGTTCATTATGACTTTCCTTCCTCATCCTTTTTCAGAAAATGTAACCGCACAATTCCTACTCAATTTTTTTAAATTGGATTGTCTTTTAAAAATTTGTGACTGAAAAGTATTTCTTTATATTATTACACTATTAAAAATTCCTAATGGACACATTTTTCTCGTAATAATAAAATTTGTCTGATAAGCTAGCGTAGAAAAAAAACATCATTTATTTGGGTTTAAGTACTTTCTACGTATTATCAAGTATCGTATTATCAAGTACGATTAGTAAACAGGATACAATTCAAATACATTGTTGTTTGACGTATTTAATTTTAGTTTAAACTAGCAAACAGATATTATAAAACTTAGTAACAAAATATATATCTTAGCGCTATCTAGTGACCGGTTGTCATAGAATTAATCACATAAATGTTCTCTATTAGAAAACACTTAGAAATGTCAAACATTTATGACGATTTCGATTGGTCATATGATGTTTATGGACCTTAAATATATACACGAATATACATCCTCATATATAAAAATAATCGTTAGTATTGTTAATTTTATACATTCCAAAAATTATAGTCCATTTGTAAAATAAATAATGTTGTCGTAAAAGGTTATTAACCTTTTAATTAATTGGTCAAATTGTAGGTTAATTTTATTATAATATAATATGTAAATTCATAATATATATTAATATTAATTTATAAATAATTTATGTTTAGTAAATTTACGGAAATAATTATTATTCTTTTTGGTTTTATTGAATGTCAAATTTTTTAGGTAACAGGACTGCTTCCATTTTGCTTCATGTTGCTATAAGAGTAAAGCAATATTTCCAAAGTCAATGTCAATATTTTAGTGTTTAGTATTTCTTTATAATGTACTCACTTCAAATGATGATTCAATAAAAAAATGAGAGAAAATATACTTTGTAAAATCAAAATAAGAAAATTTGTTTGTTCATGAAGGTAATCCATCTCCGCGGTTACAATGACGCAGTTCAACTTCATGTAGCAATTATATTTAGTACAGTTGATGGTGCATTATGAACAAAAATGAATTCATTTTCAAAAGATAACGATAGTATTAAAAACATCTTTGTTTTGGATTCATCATTTAATTCTATTGTGTATCCATTACTTTTCCAAATGATGATACTGGGCATATCACTATTCCTCATAATGTACAGACCATATTTAATTCAATATCACCCAGAAATACCACACACCAATAGTGTCGTGTAAAATTAATTGAAAATTGTGTCGTGAGTTGGGATAAATTTCTTTATTTTCATTAAGTTATGTTTACTTAGTATTTGAGAGCCTTACCACCTTATGTAACCGCCTGTTTTTTGTTTCAAATCTATTATTAATTTCAATTTTCATTTAGACATCGATTTTTTTATGTTTATATAAGTAAAAAAAAGTGGCAAATAACTGAGTAGGCATGATGAAAGCCTTTGATTATAGAGGTTTATATCCTTTGATAAATAAAACCCTAATAAAGTTCAAACTTTAAAAATTCAATGAACTATGGTCGAATGTCCACCACTGGGCGCCCCACTAGTATATTTTATTATCTAGCGGGAACAAAAATACTATCGGCCAGTGTGTTTCCTCCTTCCTATGGATATGGGGTCCTTCAAGCGTAATGCGAATAGACACTTATGCAGACCGGCATGACAGTGGCTACCGGCGATCGATAGTTTGTCTCACTGTGCTCACCATCAGGTATAGTGCAGTCACTTTGTCGTGGTACAAAAAATACTATTACATTTTTAAAGTTCTGCAAACCTTACCAAAAAGTTTTCTATGTTTCTTTAAAATTAAATTACATTTTTAAATTTTAAATATCGGCATTTAAATAGAAACCGGATACAAATAATATTTTGTCGATTAAAATTATAGGTAATTATACTTCGTTTGAAAGTAAAGAATGTTACTTGATTAATGAATTTTTATAAAAGAAAAATCAAAGTTATAATTATATGTTAGTGATCGACTTTTCCTTTCATAGGATCCTATAAATAACAGCGACATAATAATCTCAGCTTATAGCAATTAGTAGGAACACAATAATAGAAATTACACGCCGTGTGGTCACACATAATTGCGCATTCACACGGCACGCTACTGCAAACGTGACAGCAATTTCGCTGTAAAAATTGATCAAGTATTATTCGGTATATTATACGTAACAGCTTATAGTAACTTTAATTTTACATAATTTCATTTAGAGTGAGAGAAATTTGTTTGTTACGCTTTTACTTTCATTTGATCGTCTTAAAACGTTGTACACGTGTCACCTCACAGAAAAGGGGTTTAGGAACTTTGTACACGCATCACGTCGGAGAACATTATTGTAGGTGCTCAGGCATTATCATGTCTGATGCGCGGTCACGCGTTTCAGCGTCGGGGTCACCATTTATTAAAACAAAATTTTTTCGAAGTTTTATTTTATTTTCAAAAAGAGCGATTATTCTGCTATATAAATCGCTGCGTTTAATATTTATTGTAACTTTGTTCAATTCGAAAAACTACTTCCAAAAAATATGAATTTCAGGTGCGAACTGCGAACTGTTCTTTAGAAGCCAATAACTTGACAAATAAACGTAATAGAAAAAAAATAATTATGCATTCACATTCATACCTACTAGAAGTCCAAATAGACTGAATATGAACGAATTCCAGAACCTCACCTTTTTTTCGTTGTCCGCTTCACGTGAAATGCCCCATAAATTAATACGTGAAGCCTAAACTTTGTATCCCTTTTTAACGGAATTGGGCGAACGGATGAACGTCAAATTTGGCATAGTTAAAGTTTATACGGTGGAGAAGTGCAGAAAGCTATTTATTTTATATAAAATGCATTAGAAGTACATTCAATTAATTAAAATATGCATTATTCACATTACTGCTTCAATTTTGCTATACTCGACTGTATGTATTATTTTACTTTTACGCTCAAATTACCCTTTTTCATTCTACATTCAACAATGATATTAACCCTAATAAAATTCAAACTTAAAAAAATCAATGAACTATGGTCGAATGTCGACCGCTGGGTGCCCACTAGTTTATATTATTACAATAATTTACATTTTTATTTACATTTATATAATTATAATAATTTATCTTAGTTTTTAGTATTTTTAAGGTAGGGCATTGTCCCATAATGACCACCCATTTGGCTTTTATGTATAATTTAGTCCAACTTGAGAGATAAGATAATTTATATTTCGAGTAATGGCCTCAATATTTTTTATTATCACTAGTTAAATGGTTGTCAATGCTGATTATTGCTATTAATTGTAAGTTTCATCAGTTTGAATAAATCGCTCTTTAAATTAGTTTGTTGATAGAGAACTGTAGGACCGACTGTTATAGATATCTCATAGATGCAATCACTTTAAAAAAAACTAAATGGTTAGGATAAGCATTGTTTATCAACGAGTCTGTAAGCTCGTTATGAATCTAATCTGTATTATAGAATATGTATTACCTACCACAAACTTTATTGTCGGTTATTTTGGTTATAATTTGGAGTAACATATAATTGGTCTGTGGTAACATTGAGCGAATGGTAACCGGCGTGACTACCGCCATTTTGATTTACTGTTTTTCTTTGCTTGTGTTGCACTTATCGTCAGAGCTGTTTTTATTAAAGCTTTGTGCGTTTTTAAGTGTATAAATTATAACTTGTGAGATAATGTGAATAATATCTATTTAATTGAATAAAGAAAAATTCGTTATTGGTGAGTTTATTGGACAATTTTGACAGATGCGTTACCTTCTTGTACTTGTTTATTTCGTTCACGATTTTACAGTGCTGTGTTTTTAATAATTTAGTTATTGTTTAAATTTAAATTCTATGTATCTCTAATTGCTTATAATATTGTGATTCACCTAATCATTCAAATAAAAAATAATAAAAGTGCCAACACAAATGCATCGATTGGCGGGAAACGTCTGTCATCTTTTGTTATTGTTGTAAATCGGAAATTCACTGTTGTTTTTATAAGTCTTTCTATTTGGACTGGTTTCTATAATTTAGATAATCGGTTTATGATGCTATTATATAACGTTTAAATAGTAATTTTATTTTGGAAGTTCTGAAGTATATAAAATCTCCTTGAAATGTGTTCTGGAGAGATACTCTATTTACATCTTGTTACGTGTGTATTTTTTTTTTCAATTATAATAAACATAATTTGATATATTTGTATTAGATATGTCAGGCGGCGAGCTGGTAGTGTTGGATCGCAATGGACGGGATGTGAAAAGGTATTCATTGCCAGATGGACTGGCCACACTTGGCAGTGACCCTGCCTGTGATATCTGTGTGATGCTGTCTTCAGTTAGTTCACATCATGCTACCATTGTTGTGCATGCGAATCAGGTTAGTTTCTATGTCAATTATACTTAGTCGGGCCATAAATACTGTTACAATTAAAAATAAACAAAATATTACATTTGAATTTGGAATCTGTCATTTTTATATGATTATTCATTGATTATAATTACATTAAATTTGACATGTTGTGTATGTATTCTCTAGTGCAATGGTTCCCAACGTTGATTGGGCTGTGCTTGCATGATAAAAACTACTAAAATCATATCCCACATTTTGGTTTCTATAAAGAAAAAACTGTTTGCAATTGAATCTGATTTTCTGTGATGTATTTTCAGATAAATCAAGAAGTTCCTCATCTGCTTTTGTTTACTTTTTAGTTGGTAGGGGATTAGCTGTCATGTTCTTATCACGTAATTACCCAAAGTGTAACCTATAGTCAACCCAATGTTCTAGTAAATTATTGGTGTTTGTTACAGACAATTATAAGAAATGTTGGTGACGGTGACACTTTAGTGAATGGTGCAAAAATAAGTGTGGCTGCACTCGACCATAATGATATAATAACTCTTGGTGGCAGATCGTTGCGCTGGGAGTACACTATCCCATCGGGAAAACGAACCAGACAGATTCAACCCGGTGAGATACCATTTCATTCAATATTAATTATTGTTGTAATCCCTTTTCTTTTTTCGAACTGACTATAATATTGCAATGTGTTAATGTCTTAACAGCTTCACCATATTAGGTTTTTTTCTATTTATTATTTACCCATAATCTTTTCTTTTTTTCCTGCTTTTCAGTTTATGTAATATAATATACTTCAAATTTCTTTTTTCTTTTCTAGCAATTAAATACAATCTCTCAATTATTCAATTTTCTGGAAACAGCCTCTTATATGTATATACATGTTACATCCTTCTTTACATATTCTACATTCTAAACACTATTAATATTAACCAGGGAATTCAAGTGACATGATAACAATTAAGTAAAATTTACAAAATAAGGAACTATTTTTTTTCTATGATTCTGGATTTTCAATTAAATTATAAGTTTTGTAATTGGTTTGTAATTAAGAAACAGATATTTGTAATTAAGACAAACACAAATACAGAATCCATCAGGAAACGAAATAGATATATAATTAAACAAAATACTTTTATATATATATATAAAACCCATCCCTTTCTTACTAAAGAAAAACATATACATTATATATAACAAAGACAGGTATATATATGGAACCTGTTGGTTCTTAATAAAGCAAAATTAAACATAATAACTACAGAGACAAATGTACATTGTACAAAGATCAGTCATTGTCAACAACCATATTGAACATTTCAAAAATCTTGTAAGATTGGTTTTAATTTATGATTTCAGAATTCCTTTACATACTTTCATCACATGATGACATATTGATCTTGTTACCTGAATGCAAATATAATACAAAATTTGTATTGTTGCTTTGCTGTGCAATATCATAATGAATGTTGAACAGATTTCAAGTATTATTGAAAACTTTCAAATTATAACTATTTATCATATTATTATTACAAAAATCAATTTATTTTATGATTTATTACATTATAATTCCAATAACACGGTTAGTATTTTACATAACATCTCTAACAACTCATGTTTATCAATTATACATTATATTTCTTTTCCTGGAATAGATCTGTAAAGAAAGGTCTATTTTATTAATAAAAATGTCAATTAATGATATGTAACTAAATAAATAACTATTACTTTTTAATATTTGAAAAAAATACAGTTATTTAACAATAAATGGCGAAAATTTCATCAATTCATCTTTAACCCTTGACTTGAAATCTCTTTTTTAATTTGAAGTATTCAAAAATTCTGATTATAAAACAAAAATGTTATTAAATTCAAAAGTGTGAAAGACTGGTTTGAAGATTAATTGTTGCCTACCTTATAAAAACTACATGAAATTAAATTCTGTGATAAATAAAAAAAGGGGTGCACTTGACGTATTTGAATCCATCAAATTATATCATGAAAGGTACCACCTATTCTGTATGTAGAATATAGGGTCAAGTAATGCAAGTTTTTTGGGAAATGATAACAATCACTATATGAGAAATGTGGTTGTGCCCATGCATTCTGCAAAATTCTAATAAAGTGTGAATATTGTCAGTTCTTTATAATACATAGAACTGCATTGTTTAAGAAACACCTTCATAGCTCCCTATTATTACAGTAGTATTAATAAGTAGTTTGAGTAATTATGAAATGTATCATATTTTAGCGTTATAAGTATGATGTTGTTAAGTGTGAGGTTTGGTCCAGCAGTGTTCTTATCGAATGCTGGAGCGGCGGGGGGTCGCCGGCGGCGCGCGGGGCGGTGGGGTAGTGCCGGCGTGGGGGGTCCGGGGGGCGCGGACAGAGCGGTGCAGCTTGCTATAGAGATGTCCCATCGTGCCTCCATGCCGGGTACCAGTCCACTCTATCCCTACTAACACATTACTGACACACCATTTCCATTATACTCAGGAAAATGGGTACTCTAAACATTTTTTTTTCATTATTATTTATGTTTTCACAAGTCTGGAACATATTTTTCACTTACTGTAGGTGTTTTGGTGAGGTAACAAGTATGATCACAAGCTTTATTTTTTTATTATCGTAAGAAATCCTCATGGACGCCACCCCTTCTTGGGGGAGAGAGTGGGTAATGTAAGAGTCCTACACAATAAAACCCCACGTCGTATCAGCCGCCACTTTTGACAGGGCAGGAATCAGATCGAGCAAGGCTATCACCATGTCACCCTAGCAGTTAGCCCGGTGAAAGGTACCGCCGGGTCTCGTCCTAATAGGGAGGCAATCGGTACACACCAGATACCTCCCCTTGTCAGCCGAACCTGTGCAATGAGGAGATGTGCCCTCCAAGCTCGGCTACGGTGCCGCCCCCTCCTGTCAGTCTTCGGTTGGCGGAGAGGGCCGCTTCGAGGGTCTTCCTCACGGGCCACTCTTGCGAGATTACTTCCTTGCAGAAGGAGGCCATCGCATTCCACACTGTGTAGCTGCGGAGCATGGCCACAACCATGCAGCACACTCAGACTCAGACAGAGCCCTGGAACGTAAATGATGTATTGTCTTTCAATTAGTGAAGCCAAATTGTAAGATCTACCCTCATCAGATCATTATTCCTTGATTTGTCTAACACACTTCAAGCAACAGTAGCTACTCATAATATCCATCGACTCTATACGAGGTTTGAATTTTTCCATCACCACATTCCATGCCACAATAATTTTAGTCCATTACCTTGATTAAAAGTTTTATGTTTTTTAATTTCTATGGTTCTATTGACCTTTGTAGGATATAGCTTATGTAATTCAATCCATAAGATACCCCTTGTACCAGATGTTTCCTGATAGCAGACTTCTTTATTTGTCGATTTTTGACTGCAGTTATATGTTCTTTGACCCTTTCTGCGATTGTGCGTTTTGTTTGCCCTATGTGAATAGCTTCATCATTACAGTCAATTTTATAGACACCTGATGTCTGATATAGGATATTTTGTCCTTTCGTAGCTATTTCGGATTTTATTTTGTTAGTACTTCCCAAACATGGTCTAACTCTCCTTCTGTGTTCTGAGTCTCTTTTTAGGCTCTGTCAGTAGGCGGTGTTACGACGGAAAAATTTGGAGGATATGGTGGTGTGAGGAGCCGTGTAAATGTTTATTTATCAGTGTGTTGGTTTCTTGTACACAGTGTGCTGAGGAGCCGTCCAGTTTCACCAGCACTGTTATATCAAGGAAAGATAGTGTACCTAGATTCCCTCTAGGTGGTTTAACAGTGTCTTGTAACTTAACTACATGATAACCTTACCTTACGTATCATAAATCTATTTAGGTTGTAAAAATACAATATAATGTTTTATAATTGAACGTATTTATAATTAGCACTAGCAAAGTAAGTTGGGTAAGTGTAGTATTTATATTTGCTTGATTTTTTTACTAAAATTATTACTCAATGATTTGAAACTTATAATACTTCAATATCTAGATTTATTACCTATAATCAATATTCTACAAAACATATAAACCAAATGAAGTTTCTTGCCTGTTTTTTGCGATGCTTAGTATTTGTCGTTCACAGGCACTTTTACTTTGTGTTTGTTTTTGTGTAATTTGCGTTTGTTCAAACTAATTAATTTTAGCTATTTACCTATTTTTGATAATAATTTTTCTGATTTGGAAAAGTAATTAATTAGAATAAAAGTTAAAAAAGCAAACAAATAACAGAAATGTCAAGCTTAATTTGGTTAGATAAATAAAGATATCATGCAAAATAGATAGTATAAATATAGTATGGGGGAATAATAATAAATGAAACAAATAACCAAGACCTAAGGAAAGAAATCAATGATTAAAATTAAAATCTATACATATAATAAAAACAAGTGACTGTATGTAAAATAAAAAATTATAAAAAAACTGATTGAGTATGAAAGTATACACGCTTCTGATAACAAAAATGCAATTATTAAATAATTTGTCGGTCTCTTTGTTCCGGGCAATCTCCAAAACGGCTGAACCGATCTTGACGGCAATTTCATTGACAGATAATCACAGCGGGTTACTTAGACTACTCTAAATTAGACTAACTGTTAACTGCAGCTTCGTCCGCAATGCTATCTCCAAAAGGGTTGGCCTGATTTTCACGGGACATTCACCTACAGATACCGGACATTATAAAAAGTAATTTAGTTAATTTTAATTTAGACTAGCTCTTAGCGGTGGCTTCGCCCGCAGTGATATCTCCAAAACGGTTCAACCGATTTTTACGGGACTTTCACCGGCAGATGGCGGACTTTATAAAAAGTAATTTAGTCTATTTTAATGTAGACTAGCTGTTAACCGTGGCTTTGCCCGCATTGCTATCTCCAAAATCGAACGACCGATTTTTACGGAATTTTCACCGGAAGATAGCGGACATGATTGAAAATATATGTGAAGAATCTATACTTAAATATTTTTGCAATGGATAAAGTTATTACCATTAATTTATTGCAGTGGAAAGCCCAGAGTATTAAGCCCAAATCTGCATTTTTAAACCTTGGCTAGCTCCTGGTAGTACATTTAAACTAAATGGCTATAATATAATTCGAAATGATAGACACGATTCATATGGAGGGGTAGCTATTGTAGCACATAAATCTATCAAAGCCCGATTATTCAAAATATCAATTCTGGAATAGAAATAGTTTGTATCAAAATATCTAATTGTTCGCACCTCGAGCTTATCATGTCGATATATTGTCCACCTTTGATACAAACTATACAAAGAGACTGGGACTGTATTTTTTCTATAGCTTCGAGAAAGTCTTTGATTCTAGGAGATTTAAATGATCATCATCCAAATTGGTTCAATAAGACTAACCTTAGAGGTAACACTATTTTTGATTCTAGCATCGATAACAATTTGACTTCCTTAAATGATGGCAGTTATACTAGAGTAAAGTTGGCTAGTGGCAATCTACAAGTATCTTTTGCATATATATCTTTTGCTTCCGCTGATATAACGTGTAAATAGTGTTGAATGTAACAAATGAAACCCTAGGTGGTGACCAATTAATAATTAAATTATCTACTTCTATTAACTGTATACCTAATGCTAACAATAGAAGAAAATTTAAAAAGGCTGACTGGATTTCATACAGTCAATATATTGAATCACAGTGGTGTACAATACAATGTCTCTAACGATGTTCAAGAATCATACAATTCATTTTTGAATATAATTAATAAGGCCGCAGACATGCATTTACCTTTTTATAAAATTAATAATAACCCCAGTAGCAAACTTACATCTAAACCATATTGGAATCAAACTTTATTTAAAGCTGTGGCAGACGATATTTAGGAGAAATCCAACTCCAAGAAATTTAGTTATATTAAAAGAGAAAATCAGGACTAGTCAGAAATTAATTAGAAACGCTAAAAATAAAATCAAAATATCCTTTATTCAATTTAGGCCCTGAGAAGGCGCTTATGAACGTCAAAGCTACTACCGGTTCGGAAAACAGCCCAGTCATCGAGAAGAACCGGCATATATATAACCGGCAATAAAGCCTGGTACCAATTTTGTTCCTCTGTAAATTAAACAATCTTATCTACTGAGATGTGGCGACAGATGAAATGGTTGAGTGGTGGCAATGTGTGCGATCTCAGATTGATATAACAATAATTAAAAATGTTTTACATGATTTAACTACAGACTTTTTTTTTTATCCTGGGGTAATCCCTTATGGATACACCACCCTCTCGGGGGAGAGAGTGGGTTATGTCCGACTCGAACGGACTAAAACCCTACGGTGCACGTCTTCCGCTATAGTTGGGGCGACACGAGATCTCTATAGACTTCATCGTGCTGCCCCAGCGGTTGGCCCAGCAGTAAAAGCGCCGCCGCCGTGCCCCGTCCTGTTGGGAGACAGCCGTGTACACACCGGTCGTCTCCTGCGTCACCGGAACTGTGCAATGGGAAGATGGGCCCCCCGAACCATCTTCCCTGGTCCGATTACAGAGGGAGGAGGCGATCAAACTGACGCCTCCTCCTGCCCGTCCTCCGTTGGCGGAGACGGCCACTTTGAGGGTCCTGCTCACGGACCCTCTCCGCCGCCTCCTTCTGCGAGGCGGCCTCCTCGCAGAAGGAGGCCACAACATTCCACACATCCTCGCTACCGAGCATGGCCGCAACTACGCTCGGCATCGAGAGATCCTGTCCCACCGCCGCAGCCAACGTGCGACGCTGCTCCTCCCACGCAGCACACTCAGATAGTGTGCTGCGCGGTGTCCGGGTCAACGCCGCACTGATGGCATACGGCAGTCGGTTCCCTGCGCGCTATCCGGTGCAGGTACCAACCGAAGCAACCGTGCCCGGTCAGCACCTGCACCAGACGGAACGTCAGGGAGCCCCATCCTCTATTACACTAATCTGGCAGGACCGGGCGGACGGCGTCGATCGTGTATCGACCGTAACGCGCGTCCGCCAGGTCCCGCCTCCACCTCTCCAACCTCTCTTCCCTCTCTCTCCCCCTCTCCCGCTCTATTTCCCCAGGAGCCAGAGGCTCCTCCGCAAGTTTCTTAACCGCCGTATAATATATATATATATATATATATATATATGTTCTGGTTTTAAATTGCAACTGTTCATGAGTTTTTTGGTTTCACAAGATGGAATATTGAAATTCAGCAATTTGTTAAACAGCCAGCAGTGGTGGTAAGCAGGTCGCTGTCGTACAACCTCAGAGGAGAGATAATAGCAACGCACACTCGGGTGAGTTTTCAATAATAATATTTCCTATTTGCTATAATGTAATAAAAAAAAAAACTAAATATGTCTGGCACTATTAAACATTTTTGAAATTCATCTCTTGTGTCTGAAATAAAAATCTGTAAAGTTTCAGAGAAAAATGTACAAATTCAACCTCAGTCGAGCAAACGTTCCCGAAACTCGAACATGGAGTCGTCCCTCGGTGAGGAAGAGAGATCCAAACGCAAGTCCGTTGGTAAAACGAACTGTAGGAGTACAACGTTACAAGGGACTACGAAAGCGACGCTCTGGATCGAATCCCGGAAGACGAGCCCGAGGAAGAGCCCGCGCACGGTGAACACGGTGCCGCGCACAGTGCACACGGTGCCGCGCACGGTGCACACGGTGCCGCGCACGGTGCACACGGTGCCGCGCACGGTGCACGCGGCGCCGCGCGGCAAGGGCACGCCGCTCCGGCTCGCGGTGCTGCGGAGAGCTCGGACCGCTCACAACTTCACACTTACCAAGATCGAAGAACCTCTTAAGATTGGTGAGTTATACTTCCTACATTATATCCCCCGTAGCCACATTTCTTAAATATATAAAAATCACTGTCATCATGTTTGTCTATGATGAACTCTGAAACTACTCGATCCATTTTCATGAAGGTTGCCATTTATGTATCATTTGGTTCAACTTGAGAGATAAGGTAATTTATATATTGATTAATGACCTCAATATTTTTTAATTACGAATTAAATGATTGTCAAATTTGATTTTTGTTATTAATTGCAAGTTTCATCAGTCTGAAAGAGATGATGATTTAAATTAGTTTGCTGAGATAAAACTGTAGGACCAACTGCTATAGATATCTCCATAGATGGCGCTACGGTTTAATTTTGAATTTCTTTTTCAACTTCAGCTTATTTTTGGTGTGCGTGTTCTGTTAATGTATTTACTACATAACCTCCCTTTTTCTGTATCAAGTTTTTAGGCAGAATCATTGCTCTATAATACCATATATTTTATCATTATTTGAATTCTACATGTACTAAGCCACAGCAACACGTAACCGGATCAAATAGAATATAATATACTTCACAAAATTCTTTCTAAGACATTTCATGAGTAAATTAATTATTAGACAACTTAGAAAACAGAATAGATTTGGTAATAGAATATGAAATTTTCCCAGACTTTTTTTCTCATAGACCACTTTTACGGAATTTAGCTGATTCCGGTGGACCCCCCCTCCCCCCCTCCAGCTACAGTTCTACGATTTTCCCAAATCTCGACAAAATATCTAAATATTAGATCTAACTATGCAAATTTGCATTGAGTATGGAATATGCAAGTTTTTATAAGTAACAGTCGCTAAGCTCCTTAAAATATTATCTGCCTACATTGGTAGGTGAAGACAAACCAACATTTTAGCTCTTCATTATCGTAAGCAGATAAATTTTCGTGGACTTACGCATTGTGAACCCCCATTTTTTTTTCACGTCAACGTAAACCCCCGTGGACCCCTGGGGGTCTTTGATAAAGAAAAATAATTATGTATAAGAGAAAAGAAAAGATCTCAGAAATCATAAACAAAAAATGTGAAAAAAGTTATAGCGTTTGCAAAACTTGACCCGCACCCCGGTTTGAGACATCAAAATTCTGTTAACGGGGTTCGCCTTATTCTGCGTTTGTAGAAAAAACGACATTAACAATAGAAAAAAGGTATTTAATATATTGAAAGTTTTAATACAAACAAATATAAAGAAACAAAATGTTAACTATAGCTAACTTCAGGGTGCTGGTTTTTCGTGACAGTGTGCGCGCGCACACTGCTATTTGCTCTCATCATTTTTCCCTAACGCGCTAAAAGAAGTATAACTTTAATAAAATTACAGTTATCTGAACATGGTTTGAACATACTTTTTTAATTACAAAAAATAGCATTGGGCACATTATTGTTAATAACAAAAATGTCTGACAATAATATTTTCATGTTTTAGTAGCGTTTCAAAGTGAGTGGAAAACAAAACATTCTAAAATTATATAAAATGCAATCTTTTTGCCTGTAAAGGTGCGATATGCACTAATAAACGCAAAGTTTACCGGCAGCCAGGTAGCCGCACGCTATGTGGAAGAACATAAAGATATATAAAAAACTGGCTGAAATTCGCTGTCAAAACCGTTGCCTAGCTCTTAAACAAATAGTCACAGGCAAGTGACAGTTGATGCATGTTGCTCATATCTTTTTAATATTTATATTTTTCTTTAATAAAATGGATTGTGAATTTTTAATACAAGTTGAAAATAGTTAGGATGTCATTCTGTGTTTAATTTATCATTATTTATTTCATGAATATTTTTTATCGCTTAAATTACAATTTAAGTCTATCAACTTGATATTTTATAATATAAACTATACTGACTGTATAGTAAACGCCTACAAAAAAGGGAAAGGAACTTCGTTCCAACTGGAGGTCCATAGACCTCTCAAGCTTTTTTTTACATTACCGCCAATATACGTAGGTTAGTTTGTATTTTAATGGAACCCGGTAGATAATGTCACGAACGGGTTGTAGGCTTATTTTAAAAGATTTCTCACATACCATCTGGGTATATGTTTGAGGGAGTCCCTTGATAGTTTGGATTTACAATGGGAAACGGTAGGTGTGGCTGCAATCGGGATCTAAGTTTATTAAAAATTTTCACGTTTAAAAATACAATTGAAACCGGTGACAATCGATTTGATGCAGACGAACTTGCACGGGTCAGCTAGTTATATCTATAATCCGCTGTAGACAAAAAAAAAATTGTGGGCATCTACTAACAATTTGATAAATTGTCAAAATATGTTATGTTTTATTTTTCTAATATATATTTAGGAAACTCATTTAAATTTCAATTTGTTTACTATAATTTGTTCCAATTCACAACATGAGGGCCAAAATTTCTAAATGATAATGGTATAAAAAACCATTAATACCATCATTGCCTTTAAGCAAGATATTAGTCTCTAGTAAGGTGAGGAAGAGAGTGAGTGAGGTTCAGAGACGTAATTATATCGAGATAGAGTAGTTGAGTAGGGCATAAGGTTGAAAGAGTGGCCGTTACACGTGTATACGTTTGTATCCATAGGAAACATCTCGAACCATTTCCTTAGAGATTTCCGAACTTCTATTGTTTCAACATTCAACTTTCCATTTCCGTTATTTCCTTACCTGTTGAGATATTCTTAAGGTTCAAAGAATATTTACGACGGTCATAAACGATTGCACGACGATGTCGTATTTTAAAAATTAATATAAATTGAAAATCAGAGAAATTGAAACTTTATAAGAAACTTTTAAAGTTTTTTTTTTAATTTCCTTACCTGTTGAGATATTCTTAAGGTTCAAAGTATATTTACGACGGTCACAAGCGATTGCACGACGATGTCGTATTTTAAAGATTAATGTAAATTGTAAATCAGAGAAATTGAAACTCTATAAGAAACTTTTAATGTTTTTTTTTTAATTTTACCTGTTGAGATATTTTTATGGTTCAACGTGTTTCCTACCGGTACAAACGATTGTCTGACGATTTCCGTTTATACATTTTCAAAATACTGGGTACTAACGAAAATCAGCACTTTGCACAAAACTTTTCAAACGCTTCTATTTTTTTTTATTCTGGGATATTTTCGAAATTTAAAGTGTTTTCTACGGATACTAGCTAGTGTACTACGATACCCACTAATAAATTTGTAACTTTTTCTTCAATTTGTAACTGTAAAAAGTTTAAAGTAAAAAAAAAGTGGTACAAACGTATAGAGATTATTTAGATTCGAACCCCGTTAACAGAATTTTGATATCTCAAAGTGGGGTGAGGGTCATATTTTGAAAACGCTATAACTTTTTTCACTTTGAGGTACAAACGAAGCACTATTGAATGGTATCGTCATAATATATTTTTTTCAAAGTGTGGTGCCAAGTTCACATAGCTAACAGGTATAATAAATATTTAAGTAAAATAAGTAATTACGATTGAATTACTATGAAGAAGAACATTGTTAAGGTTTGCACGCGGCAAATTGGAATATATTATTTGACCTTGGGGCAAATATATAATAAAGAATTAATTAGAACATTTCAAAACTATTATAATCATTAAATAGTTGTATTGTTATCGTGACGTCATTAACACATTCACCTCGCAATACACCAGAACCATCTATGTTTACGTTTTGATTCGTTTTATAACATATTAGTTGATGAATATTAACATGTATTAACTAATGAGATATTTTACATGCATACAGTATTTAAAATTATATAGGCTAATTATAAAATTGGCGGAATAAGTACAAAGATCGATTACGGAAGTACCACCACTATATCCATTTCGGTCACAAAGTAGCAATTGCTTGCTGATATATTCCGGTTAGAATGGTGTGGTTGGCAACACTTACCGAAACATGGGCCGTACTCACGAACTCGTCAGTTAAAATTACTATTCTCATTGAAATGTTGTGTAAATAAATACGGCCCTGCAATAATCATTTAACGTCAAAATGGTAAGTCTAAATGTATGTAGTAGGAAGGGGTAATTTGCGAATTGAACTTCGAAATCGTAATCGACGTAAAAAACACGTAATCGTCTGATTGCTTAAATACTAGTACGCCATCTACCGTTTATATTTGAAACAATCGTGTTGTCTTCCTCTTTCTATAACTACATATATTCGTTTCCCATATATCACTATGAATGATGTTTATGAGGGTATAATTTTTTGGTCGCTGTACAGCAGTTCCTGAAGAAATCGGAAGCGTTTTGCACGCGCGTAGGCAGACTCGGTCTGCGTGGAACTGTGAACGTGCAGTTTGTGCGAAGCGTGAAGGTCGCCCGGTTCATACATATGCATTGATGCTCTAAGGGATGACGTAGCTCGGTGTTCCGTCTCCACTGTGACTCGCGACACTGCTTCCTCTAGTCACGTTATTACTTATCAAAATGTTTAATTGACAGAATGACCTTCGTTATTCGTTTCACTTAATCGTGGTGATTACTAAAACTGTTAAAGTTTATTTATAATATTTACAATTATATTATTTGTATTATATTTCCGAATATGATTCAAATGGTAACAATCTATATACATATAATTGGATATTGATATATCTGAAATTAATAGATTTGAACACAGTTTAAATTAGTTAAAACTTAAGTGTTCTTTCATGGATACGTTTTATGTTATCTTTCGGTTTATATAACTAGTCACTATGTAGGTAGTATATTATTTTCTGCATGATTATTATATTTGCTAATTTAATTTGGTCGACAACACACCGGACACGCATGCAATAGCAATGACAAAGGCAAGCGAACGATATTCTAGGCATTTATTGAAATTAATTTTGAGGTTAATTTTTAGCGCGACAAGTAGCCGAAGCGCCGTCACGCAGATATGGGACTAGCATTATATTATGAAATAACATTGAAGTGTTTTTGATGTTAAACGTTATATAGGCGAGAGCAAACCTGATTGTTGGCGTGGCGATATAGGCCGTGGCGTGTGTGAGACGTGGTGACGCGATGCCATGCGCAAGTGACTGTGCACAATCTCTCTTTTGTTTTTAGTATATTTACCTATTTCAATGTTTCACGTCTGTCAGACTTTTTTTGTCAGAAGGCTCACTTTTTTTTTGTCCGAGTTAATTTCCGAAATGGGTCAACCGATTACGATAACATTTTGTTGGTAGATAGAAGAGTCTACATATCAGGCTACAGGTATACAAGCTACATATCATTACGTATTGTACGGTAGCTAAGCAGAAATGCTAAAACTTAACATATGCGACTGAAAATCCAAGCAAACATTATGGTCAAGTAGTAATGATAAAATGATGATAACGAAAGCTCACACTTAACTAAGATAAGAGATGTAATACAATTATCGCAGATAACAGTTAATAAAGTGTAATAAGTCGGCGATGGGGAGTAGATGCAAGCGTCGATGCAGTATCGCGAAATGGTTTCGTTTTCGGTTTGCGTGTAGCAGCCGCGCGCGTCGCGAGGCAAGGTCACGCGACGCGGTGACCTCACTCACAAGTTCTCTTACCATTTCCATAGAGGAGTAGTGCAGCGCGATAACGTTATTGTTTCACCTCGACATGTAAACACATTTCGGTAGAGTGGCGCGGGTGACATGCCGACAGAACTCGCAGCGCCTCTAAGCCTGCACTTATCATTCTATTACGCTCATATCATGTTAGTTATTGTGCTTTACGAAGCGGGCGCGCCTTTCTATGGTTAGTTTATATTCACTTTTAAACACTTTCAACTCTTTACGTGTATCTTGTTGTTATATGTTTTCAATATTTATCATCACCTAAAGTTGCTATGAAATGATATCTTCTATTTATTATTGACCGTAGGGTGATACTGGTTCAAATATATATATATATAAAACTGAACATACCTGTCCATACATGACGCTTTCAATATATTCAATATGAAAATGTAATCAATCATCCTGATTAATTGTGTTTATTGATTTTGTTACAGAATTGATTATATAGTTATATTTGAACAAGAACACAATGCTCCCACGCGATATTTCCTAAAGTTTCACAACAAAACTCACAATACAATATAATTAACAAATAATTATTATAATCTAAGAAATTGAAGCTATGAAAAAGTGTTGTTGTAGGCAAAGAACGTCAAGAAGTGTATTTATAAATAAATTTACATGTTACTAATGCGTACCCGTATATAATACGTAAATCCAATACAGTCGAGAGTTACGATCGACGCGGTGTCTCTCATACTAAGTGCAGTAAAATAATGCATCGTCTGAGCTGTTTGTACAGCCGAGCGAGTGCTCGTAATTATACGAGCATACATGATGTCGCATTGTAACCTTAACCATTCGTTTAGAATTCGTGGCGTTCAAACCGCTGAAAGAATTACTCGATAATTCTAAGTCATGCTTTAATAATGATGTATTGTATCAGCGTGAAGCCATTTCATGCAATATTAGTATGTATTATTTTGGAGAGTTTTAACCTTTACAATAACAGAACACAGAAGTCCTATGAGATCACTTTATATCCGTCTTTGTCTGTGTGGGCGGGTTTGGGTTCGAATTAAAATCAAATATAAATGCTAAGGCCTACAATATAATCTATAAATAAAATCTAAGATAACACATAGAAATATGTCCTTTTAAAAATCTCGTAATCTGATTGGTTATCAAAAAGCCTATAAGATTTGAAAAATTAAAATGAAGTATTAAACTATTTTTATTTATACACTAGCTGTTACCCGCGGCTCAGCACGCGCTTTTTAAAAAATGTATTAATGAAATGTAAAATTGTGAGTGGGTGTGTACATTACAGAAAAGCTTTTTCAAAAACATTTGTAACTACGACACGCACGTCAACTGTTATATGTAACGTGTACATTAGATATAAGAATGCAAATAGTATATCGAATGGGATGTAGTTTATCATCAGCAACATACCTGGAACTTCAACCTACTATATACCAAACTCAGTGCTCACTAACACTATATAAGAAAGTAATGCAAATTATAAGCTATACATTATGGAACAATATATCTTAAATCCTTTATTATATAGATATCATGTGTCCGTATTGTCGATATACTTAACTTATTCTTATACGTTGCTATAATCACAGAGTTATGTAGAAGCAAACGCGGTAAATAAAACAATATAGCCTCCAAATTGACCAAAAAGATGATATAATTCATATTACATACAGATATATGACTTTCAATTATGTATATTTATTCTTAGAGTCCAGTAAGGTACACGTCGCACGCGGTTGTAACATATTTTTGATCAATTTCACACGGACGAATGCACAGGTAGCAGTTAATCACTACATGGTGTACCAATTCAAATAAAAAAAGAACCATTAAAATCGGTTCACAATTGACGAAAATATCGGTTAACATACATAAAAAAAATACATACAATCGAACATAGTAACCTCCTCCTTTTTCGAAGTCGGTTAAAAAGAAAGTCCTCTGTCAGTTTATCTATTCACGATAAAGTCAAAAACGACCATTTTCATGCCATTTTCACCAGTAGATAGAATGATGATTCATGGGGACGGTTTAGGTATACTTTGTCAAGGTTTTCATTTTATTATCGGGGCGGGACAACGTCTTCCGAGCCCGCTTGTTATCTGTCCGTAAAAGCCCCGTGGAAGTCGGTCCAACCAATTAGGAGATAGTAGCATATTGCGGATGAAGTCTTGAGTAACAAAATAAAATAGTCTAAGTTACTTCTTATAAGATGAGTTATCTGCCAGTGAAAGTCCCGTGAAAATTAGTTCAAGCATGACGGATATTCCACTGCAGCCGAAGGTGATTAAAAAATCGAAATTACTTTTTATGAGGTCTGCTATCTACCAGTGAATACCCCGTGAAAATCGGTCCAGCCATTTTGGAAATAGCCATGCGGACGAAACCGCGGACAAATAAAATAGAATATGTCAACCGCTATAATTTCGGCTATCTGACAGTAAAAAGTAAAATTCCCGTTAAAATAGGTCCAGTCGTTTTGGAGATTACCCAGAACAAACAAAGAAACAGACAAAATATAATAATATAAAAATAGAGACAAAGTATAAATAAAGTTTTTTTTTTGGTCATTTGTAGCCATATCCATTCATCAAAAAGATGTTATTTTAATTGTACATACACAAACTTTATTTTTATAATACGTAATAGAGAAGAAATAAAAAAATAGAAATAAAAGTAGTATAAACTTTTTGCATAGGAAAACAAAATAAATTTCGAAAATGTTTACAATAGAAACTTACCACGTCACCATGGCAACGTATATAATACTAACGATATCTTTATTTGAAAAATTTTGTTTTATGATTATGAACACTAAGTAGATAATAATGATTAATAAAATAATGTACGACATATTATATAAGAAGAATTTTATTGTAACTTGGACATGGAAGAAAATTGATTAAAGGATATATAAGAAATACCTATATTGACAACTTCATTATAGCAACGTATAAGAATAACTTAAGTATATCGACAATACGGGCATATTATATCTATCTATAAAATAACAGATTTAAGATATATTGTTCGATAATGTATAGCTTATAATTTTCATTACTTTCTTATATAGTGTTAGTGAGCACTGAGTTTGGTATATAGTAGGTTGAAGTTCCAGGTATGTCGCTGATGATAAATCCCATCCCGTTCGATATACTATTAGTATTCATATATCTAATGTACACGTTACATGTTACAGTAGATGGCGTTCGTATCGTAGTTACAAATGTTTTTGAAAAAGCGTTTCTGTAATGTACACACCCACTCACAATTTTACATTTCTTTAATAAATTTTTAAAAAGCGCGTGCGGAGCCGCGGGTAACAGCTAGTTAATATATAAAGCTGAATAATAATATAAAAATATAGACAAAGTATAAAAAATAGTTTTTTTTTGGTTATTTTTAGCCATATCCATTCATGAAAAAGTTGTTATTTTAATAGTACATACACAAACTTTATTTTTATAATACGTAATCGAGAACAAATAAAAAATTGGAAATAAAAGTAGTATGAACTATTTGAATAGGAAAACAAAATAAACTTAGAAAATGTTAGCTTTGACACTTACCACATAACTTCAGAATTGGCAGTATGGATTAATTCCTTAGCCT